>JAOTOM010004351.1:192500-269649 GCA_034440615.1 Ashinkailepas kermadecensis | reverse complement strand
ACCAAGATAACTAGAGACAACAGGTACTCCAAAGTCCGCAGATCTAGTATGTTTGGTTTAAACTAGATAAAACCGAAGCCACGTGACGTCATATACAATAAGTGTCATTTATGCTAGAATACTGCTGAATTATATTCTGGTTTTGCATTATCCTGATATATCTACTGAATATGGTGCTTTTCATGTTCGCAAAATGGTGGCGCTTTTCCTACGATTTATTTCCCTGCCGTTTGAAAACATATTCACTGCATCTGCAAGGTTTTTATCGTTTTTGTTTGTTTCCGTGCCAGTGGCTTTGAAGCAAAAGGTACCATCCCTTGAATTAACTTAGCAAAATCTGGCCGTGGTTGATATTGTTGAAGTACATGCATCTCAAACAATTTATGTCAATTAAGGCCGTATACAATATCAACTTTGTCATCATGTCCTTGAAGTCATTGATGTCAGCTTTCCGTTCTGACTCTAATCTTGTGATTAATTTAGCCACCACCACTAACAAATTTACCAACTTATCTTGTGCGTTGGTCTCCTATCAGTTATCAAATTGTTCCTGTTATGCTATGTGTAATCATGTACATACATACTGTGCCACACACCAACTTGTACACAATTTGGTAATTGCTTCCCTATTGCATCACAACTGGGTAATGGCTACTGGAGAAGCAAGGCCGAATATTACTTCTAACCAGTGTCGTCCAGGTCCTTATTTTCAGGTTAAATTTGTGCTTTTTAGGTAATGTTTGAAATCTTGGCATTTCTTTTTGCAATGCAATGTTCATGAATGTGGTTAGCATGTGTTCACTCTCAGTTTTCCTGTGTGAGATATGATTTGGATTGGGCCATTTAAGGTTTGTTATTGCAGTTTGGAATCATGGTTACATTGCTTAATGTCACAGGTTACATTTTGCACACTTTTTCTAAGGTAAAGCAAAGATTAGGTAAGGATAAGTTAGGTGCTTCTTTAACTTCCTCAATTTTTTTTATGATTTTTGAAGTTTTGGAAACTTTTTTTTTCAAAAGAGGCCAGGCTAGGGTAGGCTATGTTTTGCTAGATGAGGTTTTTACAATTGTACTTGCAGAATAATATTTTTAATTTAGTTCAGGTGGCAGTTCCAGAAATAATTGCAAAAGCATGTTTCTGAAGGTGTTTAAGATGATGTGATCATTAGTTTCTAGCACAAATGCATACATTTCAGTTGGTAAGCAAAGCAATGCCAACATTGTGGCTTTGAGCGGGTAGAAGATAATTGAGAATAATGCTGAATATAAAAACAGCATAACCAAACCAGACCCAGCCTTTGAATATCTTTGATAGAAAATCTTTGATTTCTTGAAATATCTTTGATTATACAACAATGTTCCTCAAGTTAGCATTATGAACCCTCATCAAACCGAACCTAATTTGCCCTCTTTTTCAGGAAAAACATTGTGCTGCTTCAATTTGTAGCCTCCAAATTTATAAAACCAAGGCATTTATATATATATATATATATATATATATATATATATATATATATATTTCGCATTATATCGTTCGTCAGCCCAGCGAGAGGCTGCGATGCGTGTCACGTTTTGAGCACAGGAATTCGAGTGCGTGATTGCTTGCTTAAAGTTGTTAAATTTGGTAATTGTGTCACCCTGAAGAAGGCCTTTGGCCGAAACCTTGGTGATGTGTTTGTTGGTGAAAATATAGTTTTTTTATCATTGTGCCACTTATGTATATATATATATATATATATATATATATATATATATATATATATATATATATAAGAAGCCCAAATGAAGACAATTTGGGAGACAAATGTATGAACTGGACTTGCTCAAACTTACATAACAACTTCTTCCCAGTGTCCTAAAAGTACTTTCCATTAACTGTGCTGAATGAATAAAAAGGCTACTTGAGAATAGTAAAAGATGGGAAGAAGACAGGATTGAAGTCAAGCATTAAAAACCAAACCAAGGTTTAGTAATAATGCAATAAATATATGTATGTGTATATTCCTTTATTTAACCTATGATCACGTAACCATCAGGTATAAAATTGTAGCAAAATGATGGCCATCACTTCCTACGTGGGGTAATGATGTAAGTTTCCGCCTAGGATGCAAAATATGTATTTCCATTAACTAAATTTCCAGGCCACCTGGGGAATTAATGTAATATTGGTGGTGCATGATCGGTACAATGGTACAATTAAAGCACAATACCTCCGCCATTTATTTGGGAAATCACATTTAGCATCAAACATCCATAAAGTCATTAAGTGTTTAGACTTAATAATAGCCACAAGGGCCCATCCAGGTTAATTCTGTAAATAAAAGAAAAAGAAACCTAACGAAACCATCCACGAACATCCCACACACCTATCATTCCCAATCTACCCTAGCTATCCAGCCCTATTCACTTGATCCCTCTTAACACATGTGGATTGAATGCCATACCAATAATTTTCAAACTGCATCCATGCCTGCTTAAAGGGGTCTGTGCCGTGCACACTTACTTAGCATAAATCTCATCCCATCCATCACTAATTAGAACTAAAAAACCACGATTTTCGTGTCTAAAAAATGTGTTCACCCTACTTTTAAACACATTCAATGAGGAACTCCCCACAACATCAGCAGGCAGCCTATTCCACTGATCAACAACCCTTGGACTGAAGACCTGTTGCCCAACACTGTGTTTGGCAATCCAACACCAGTATGTGTTTGGCATTCCAACATCAGTAGGTTTTAGACTATCAAACATCAGTACGTTTTAGGCGATCTTACATCAGTATGTTAGGTTATATTCAGTTAGGTTTTTGGGTAATCTGATATCAGTATTCTTCGTTAGCCACTCAAAACTCCATTTTCCCACACTTACCATATTTGTTATGGGGTGGGGGATAACATGCACCCGCATTGTCAAAAAGATGTCTTAGTAGTGTTTCAAAAATGTTCTTGGAATTATATTAATCTTATTTTCTTCGATAATTTTCTGTTTTGTTTTTGGATATTAGCACATTAATTTATCTCATATAGTTTTATGTTATCTCGAACAGTTTTCATTTCCCATAGAAATAAGTTTAATTCCTTCAAATCATATCAGAAAACACCAGAACAACACATGTTTTAACCAACATTGGCCTAGGGGTTTCTTTTGCATATTTTCAAAACCTAACCCAACCTGGTTTACCAATTTTTGTCCTTGAAAGAGGCAAAGCTTGTGACGAACATTTTTAACCCAAACTAAGCTGCAATAATATCCATTGTTTTTCATTTTATATTATCTCATTCAAAACTCCTTTATGGCATTAATTTCCTTGCGAAATGAAATAGAAGCACTTCTGACAGAGCTGGGGGATCACATTAACTTACCCACATTCATCTGCATGATATATGAACCTACTCAAAATCCATTAACACTCATCCATTCATCTAAATTAATTAACACATTATACACGCTGCAAATTTTTCGTTTTTGGAACATGGCACCTATGCCCCCCCCCCTACAAAAAAAAAGTTGAACATTTAGTATGGAAGCCAGCAACCCAGGGCAGTAGCTTTGTATGCCTTTGGAATGGCACTGCCCCCCCCCCCCCTGCCAATGTTGGCTGTGCCCTCACTATAATTTCAACTTTTAACAAGAGACCCTATGTGGTCCTCTTCAAACCAGAGAGTTGAATGCAGCCTTCTGTGTTCAACATGCCCAATAATCCGACCAGATCAACAGGCATCCGAAGATCATTGAAAGTTTCCACCAGGTGTTGAAGTCCAAGTTTACCTGGACAGACAAATTGATCATCAAGTGCTTCGAGAGGATCCTGACTGAGCCTAAGACTTTCCTTGTTAGAGCAAGGCTTACGAAGCCCTGGCGACGTGTGCTCGCCGAGAATAGTCTGGAGAGGCGTGGAGCCGAGCTTAGAACTGGCATCGCTCTCACCCCAGCGCGGGTCAAGTCATTTGACCGTTCGGCAACATACACAGTTGATTGGTTTTGATAACCAATTACCTACCCTGATCGTATGCACACCCAGGGTGTTGTTTTGCATACTTTTCGGGCGGCAAGTGCCCCCTCAATGTGGGCTTTGCTGCCCAATAATTTCCATTTTTAACATGGGACCCTATGGTGTGTGCCCCCAAATCCATTTGGGCCTGCCCATTGCCATTATGTATCCCCCCCCCCCCACCAATAATTTTCAGAAATAAACACCATATGAACACCTCCAGGAGGATGGCGGCGCCACGCATTTTGGCCGGCGGGTGCAGGTGGGTGGGGGAAAACTTCAATTTTTAATAGAATATTTGCCATGCACCGCCGTAGGGTTAAGGTTCAAATTATTAAATTCAGGGGACATGCCTCCTGCCCCCACCCCCGATTGCGCGCCACCCATACCAGGGCATGTCTGAGGGCCTGCATCCTGCCATAAGCTGTGAACGCTTTACGTACTTCCTATGGCTGGATGGATATAAAAGTGGTCACCCATAACACAAGTTGAGGTGGTCGAACCCCAGCGCTGCAGAATATCTGCGTGCATTATTTCCCTTTATGCAAAGATTGTTCCATGTAAGCAAGATTATAATCTAGTGCCGCTAATTAGAAGGATTTCCCGTCGACACGAACAAAAGTTCCACCAGCCCCGGGTCTCGAACTCGGTACCTCCAAGTCAAACTGTGGTGGGCGCAACTAGTTTTATTAAATAAAGAAGTTATTCCTAACATATATATTAGGATCTGATTCCACTCTTCATTCCAGGCCAAACTAATTGGATTTCCCCTAAAAGAGATACAGACTCAAAAAACCTGGCTTGATCCGTGCGACGAAACAGACAGGCTAAAAAATTAATGAATCGAATAAGCTCCGCCTCTGGGGTAAGACTCTCGACGGTAAAGATTCAGGGGGGCCCGGCCACCCCCAGACCTATATACTATATGGGAAGAAGGCTGGGGGCATGTTCCCGCGAAGCGCCAAGAAGGCGCGTCCCATCCGATTGGCCCGTTGCTTTCGCGCCGAGAAAGACCCCCGGCCGCGGGAGTGTGAGAATAAAGCTGGCAGCGGGCGGACGTGCGTCCGCCCGTGCGGTCCGCCCGTGCGGGTTGGACTGAAAGCTGTCATGCGTGTTTGCGGTTCGGACCCGGCGACTGCATTGTTCGGACCCAGCGACTACATTGGTGGCAGCGGTCGGATTGACAGCTTTCGGATCGTCTGACTCGCACGACGGAAGCCAGATGACTCGATTGAGTGTTGTGGCGGACTGAGAACTGAGGGAGCGGAGGATTCGCGTCGTCGGAATCCTGTCGTAACGGTGTGTAGTGACTTATGACTTGGCTCGGTGTGACGCGTGAGTGCAGCAACTTACACAGAAGGATTGCGTGCAAGTGATGAGTTTGGGGGTCGCGAGCAAGATGTACGGCGATTGCAAGATGGCGGCCCTGCCAGATACAGGTTCTGGTGAGGAGTGCTGTTGTCGCCTAGCAACGGCAGACTAGCAGGCGCCTCCAGTACTCGTCTGCGCGCCAGCTGATTGAGATGACGTAACGACTCCGCGTAGCAACGTGGCATCTCGAGGACACGGCTAAGGCCCTACGCAGAAGGACTGACTCGCAACTCCTGCGTGCGATTCTCAGCGTCGGAACCGTGAGTGCCCAGGACAGGCATTGGAGGGTCTGCTCGCGTCTGGAGCGAGTACTTTTGAGGATGCAGTGGCAAAAGTACGTCACGTGTGTAGTACCGCTCGGCACGTGATGCAGCCGGTGCGCCAGATGGGAGGGGGGGCCCAGCCTGAAGCGTCAGCTGTTGCTCGGTTAGAGAAGAGGATAGCCGAACTAGAGCTCCGGGTCCGGACTGGACTCAGGTGACTAGGGATGCGGTGCCTGGATGTACAGCTGGCGTAACAGACACGCCAGCAGGACGCGACTTGAGTGGGGATGATGCGAGGCAGGGCTTCGGTGAGCCGCTCGCCCCGGCGTCCGGGGGTTGGGTCACCCGCAACACCCGTTCGATGTGACATATTCCGACCTGGCGTGCTGGAATCTGGAGGCGAAGGGGTTCACATCCTTCCTCCGGAAGCACCGCTCTGGAACTCGCATCGTTGGGGAAATTGGGCATCTCGGCGCGGATGCGTTAGCGGCTGGTGGTGACGACAGTAACAGCGGCGATCTGGGTCCCACCCAAGGAACTTCCGTTCAGAGGGAAGAAGGGGATGGGTGCCCCGCTGTCAGGGAGAGAATCGGCGTTGACGGGCACTACGGTTAGCTTAGGAATAGAAATCCCTGATGTTGTCCCATCCGTGGAGGGAGTGGGGTCAGAGATAGGTGACCCCGGGCCTGGACTTCCCCGAGTGTACCGCCAACTGTGTTGCGACGATCGAGTCGGGTTAAGCGAGCTCCTGGTTGGGTGTTGTTAGAATAGTCGTTAGTTACAGTGCAAACGCGTGTATGATGTGAGGCTGCGCGATGTTAGATTAGGATGCTAGTGTACGAATTGTTGTTAGAACAGTCGCTGGTTACAGTGTAAAACGTGTGTGATGTGGGCACCTGGTTGCGCGATGTTAGAATAAGATGCTAGTGTACCAATTGGTATAACTAGCGTTGGGCGGAAATGAGGATCCCGCCGGGGATGCGTTAGTGGATGGGCGGTTTGTTTCGGGTCTACATCACGTTGTGAAACTGTGTAATGTCTGTGCGGATTGTGGAACGCTTGTTGGGGCGCCTATGGCGAGTGCTAAATGCCTTGTGCTGAAATCTAGTGCGTACCCTATTAAGACTTGCGACGGTCTTGCGCAGTCGTGACATCAGTCTTTGTGTTGCGGATAAACCCGTTGCCATACTGCTGACGACCACTTGTGGCAATAGTTCGAACAGCGTGGCGATACATCGTGTGCCATTTCGCTCCGGTGTCATGTCTTGGTCGTGAGTGTTGGGTGCGTGGGCACTCTTTTTCAAGGTTTATGGAGTGTAGACGGGTGACGTCATGGTCCCGCTCGTCGCCAAGGTGCCTTCTGATTAGCTTGTTGCTTTCGCGCCGAAAGAACCCCGGCCGCGGGAGTGTGAGAATAAAGCTGGCCGCGGGCGGACGTGCGGTCCGCCCGTGCGGGTTGGACTGAAAGCTGTCCTGCGTGTTTGCGGTTCTGACCCGGCGACTGCATTGTTCGGACCCAGCGACTACATATATATATATATATATATATATATATACATATATATATATATATGTATAATATATATATATATATATATATATATATATATATATATATACATTTGTATAAATATAATTATATATATATATATATGTATATATATATATATATAAATGAATCATTTGAGTCATAGGGCTCAAATGACTCATTGTAATTTCAATGATTGGCTCATGATTCGACTCATTTTTTTTAGAAAGATGTGATTCAACTCACGACTCAAGATATATTTTAGGGGAAAGAATCGACTCAACTCGCGACTCATCCAAAAACGATTAATTCATGAGTCGATTCTCGATTCAACTCGAGTCGAGCACAAGTCTGCCTTCAAGTTACTAAACCGACCCACTACTAATTACGCCACCGGCACCGACTGTCGAGCCGCGTTCAAGTTAAATGGTGTCGGTGGATATAACATGGGTTCAAACAACACAATTTTACATAATAAATAACAAGTTCATATGAAAGCTTGTCACGATTATCGAAATAGCATGAAACAAGCTTTCACATGACGTATAATTTATACATATCACCTATACTTGCTAGTCAGAGTACGCTCTGAAAAGTACAATTTCTTGCTGTCGTGGTAACCGCCTGAGCCCGAATTGACGCCTAGGTGACGTCATCTGCTGCCAATACATTGACAGGGGCCGTTTTAATATACTCTGGATCGGAGTTGCTTCATGTACTCTGGATCGTTGCGCCGCGTATACATATCCCACGGATTCAGTATTTTGATAACAGTGGGGATTTGTAAGCGAAAGGAGGTGGATTGGGTGAGTTCAGTCTGATTGGTAAATAAATAAGGCGCATAGAAGAAGTGTGAATGTGATAATTGAAGACCGCGGCGGAACGTCGGGACTGTATTGGTATACGGCCTTGGTCGGGAACAAGGCATTTAGGTACCTACCTAATCGACCTGCAAGGAGGTAGAACATATGCCGAGGTGGTGGGTATCTATATGTAGGTAGGTACCTACCTAATCGACCTGCAAGGTGGTAGAACTTATCAATATGCCGTGGTGGTAGGTATGTGTAGGTGTAGGTATATGTAGATAAGTACCTACTCACCTATGTACCTACCGAAGTTATGCACGGCAATTGGAATAGTTTTGTGTTCAGGGTTTCAGCTGGCTGTGCAAGCCAGTAGGGAAAGAATATGTGGGTACCTGCCTAGGTAGCAGAGTGGGATGCTTGTTTTTAGGGTTTGGAGTTGGAGTGCATGACAACTCCAGCCAGAGTACATTTCCGTGGGCATTTTTTGGTATATAGGTATTGCCATCTAGGTAAAATGCGATTTTTTCGAATGTCTTTTTTTAACACATGGTATTTTAATGTAAAAATTATGAGGAGACCACTCATTTTCTCCGCAAATGATTACTTTTCAGTTGGCAGACAAATACACAATCATAATCTTCACTGCAAATATAGCACATCGCATATAATTATCCGTACCTGGTGTGTCACAGATGTGATAGAGAAGAAATTCACCACTTCATGCACTCAATTTAATACTCTTTAATACATAATTATTTAATACATCAAAAACCTTATGTTTCTGCCTTAATTTGACATTTATTTTTTAGAATGAATACTCAACCCGATGCATCCGCAGCCAAGGCCAGAAGTTCCTTGTGATGCTGTATTATTTATTTTTCATGTTTGATGACGTCATGGCCGAAAAATTTGTTTTGGACGATTCTGGTTTCCCGGTTAGGTTAGGTTAGGCTAGAGTATATTATATTATATTATATTATGATATAATATATTTTATATATTATGCTACATTATCTTAGTCCAGGTTAGGTTAGGTTATTTATTTTTTTAAATTATTTATATATTCATATGTAATTTTTGAACCCTTGACCGTAAGCAGAACACGAACAAAACCACCTTTCACATCCTCATTTCTGGTCACACTGTATATATCTGCATAGGCAAGTTTAGTAATAATACCTACTAAACTTCCTAGGATGTGTTGGTTCTCCAGTATATGCAGTGTAAGAATGGCAGATAATGTAGCATAATATAAAATATATTATGTTGTATTATAATATAATCTAACCTAACCTAACCTAGCCAGAAAACCAGAATCGTCCAAAACAAATTTTTCGGCCATGATATCATCAAATATTAAAAATGAAATAATGCAGCACTGCAAGGACCTTCCAGTCTTGGCTGCGGACACATGGGGTTGCGAGCATTCATTCTCAGAAATAAATGTCAAATTAAGGCAGAAACATAAGGTTTTTGATGTCAAGTATTAAATTGAGTGCATGAAGTGCTGAATTTCTTCCTTATCACATCTGTGACACACCAGGTATGGATAATTATATGCGATGTGCATTTGCAGAGTGAAGATTATGATAGTGTATTTGTTTGCCAACTGAAAAGTAATCATTTGCTGAGAAAATGAGTCGTCGCATCATCATTTTTACGTTAAAATACCTTCTTTTTTTTAATCCCAGAAAATCACATTTTACCTAAGTCGTAATATTTACCCATTCTTAAGTATCAAATCTTATACCATAACCAGCAGGTGAAGCCTATGTACTCAGTACATATGCACAATATACATAAAAATAATCCATACATAATGTGCAATAATGCATAATATGCATGTTTCTTGGAGGGGAGGGGAACAATGGATGGCAGTGAATAGTGATAGTCAGCACAGCTTTGTCTCTCATTACTCAGGGCAATACATTTTCCTTTCAGTGTTGGTTTCAGTACAAGGCTAGCCATGTAAAAACACAAAAATACTTCACACTTCACCCTCAGCTGCATACCTACCTATGCAGTACCACACATCGGCAACTCACTCCACAGTTTGACTGCTCAGCGCAAAGGTCAAGATCCTGAATTTGTGGAATGACATTACTGTTAACAATGTGTTTAATGTTGCTAATTGTTATGACATCATGGTAAAAATGCCGTTAAATTTCCAGAAACAGGTAAAATGCGATTTTTTGATTTTTTTTTAATACAGGGTATTTTAACATAAAAATCATGATGTGATCACTCATTTTCTCCGCAAATGATTACTTTTAAGTCAGCGATGGTTGATGACATAATGATTTGATGATGTCATATGCATTAAGTCAGGGAAAAAACCTAACCTAACCTAACCTAGACTAAGATAACTTAGCATAATATATAAAATATACTATATCATAATATAATCTGATCTAACCTAACCTAACCGGAAAACCAGAATCGTCCAAAACAAATTTTTCTGCCATGATGTCATCAAATATATTATAAATAAAATAATACAGCATCACAAGGAATTTCCGGCCCTTATCGACGGTTGCTGGTGCGGCATGTTGCAAGTATTCATTCTCGGAGATAATGTTGAATTAAGGCAGAAACATAAGGTTTTCGATGTCAGAGTATTAAATCGAGTGCATGAAGTGTTGGATGTCTTCTTTATCACATCTGTGACACACCAGGTATGGATAATTATACGTGACATGCTATGTTTGCAGAGTGAAGATTATGGTCGTGTATTTGTTTGCCAACTGAAAAATAATCATTTGTGGAGAAAATGAGTGGTCGCATCATGATTTTTACATTAAAATACCCTGTATTCAAAAAAAAAATCCAAAAAATCGCATTTTACCTGTATCTGGAATAATACCAAAATACCTTGCATGGATTGGTTGACAGCCATATTTTAGAACAGAAAACACTAACACAGCCAATTCTGATTGGTGCACTCAGGGACTCCAGAGAACATCTCTAAAAACTGAAATTTTTCCACTTTGGGGTGGCTCGAAAGCTGGTTTCCTGAGATGCATCAGCTGGAGTCTGAGTAACCAGGTTAGGTTAGCTTAACATATGATTTTTGAACTTTGTGTTCTTCATTGTATGCCTATTTCCTACCCCAATGAAATCTCCCTTGCTGTCATCATTTTATTCACAAACTAAAAAGTAAGCACCTGTGAGATTCTATAAATGGTCGCATTGCCTTGTTTGCATTTTTATGCATTAGGTACTATCAGTGTCCTAATCTTGTTTCTAGAGTGGAGGTGGTGATGTCAAAAGTAGGATGATGTGCAAATTTTGCATTTTTACTGGATATTGCCTATTAGTGAGTGATTTTCAATGCACTTTTTCAATTGTTTGATGATGGTGGTGACATTTTGTGTGGCCTTTGATCTAAGTCATTCAGCCTGAGGGGAAGGTGTTACTTTACCGACCAGATCCACCACAATCTTGGTGCCCGGAAGTCCAGCCTTTCTCCCACCACCAATTAAATCATATGTGTGCCTGATATAGACTAGGTCAAGCGATTTGATATGAGGAAAAGTTAATCTTGTGAAGAAACTCCTCAGGTCCAGGGAGCTTGGTGGGTCCAGACACCAGACATTCTTAATACTGTGCATTAAGAAAGTAGATATAGCAAATCACAAAACCAGGGAAGATGTCTAGACATAAGACATAAAAGATAAAGACATAAAAGATCAGTGCAACTATGAGCCACAAGGGCCCTTCTTGGTTGCACTCTGTACACTGAACCATTTGTCCATCAAATGTGTTGATCAACTCCCTGGAATACAGAAAAACAAGCCCCCTATTCTTATAATGATTGTCTATGCTGTTCTTAAAGATGTTCAGTGTGTTGCTACTGACAATGGTTTCTGGCAGCTGGTTCCAGTGTTCTACTACCCTGTCGGTGAAGAAGGACTGTCTTAACCTTGTCCTGCTGTGATTAACTTTAATTTTGAATTGATGACCTCTAATTGCATCATTTCTGTTAAATTCAAACAGTTCCCTGAGATAACCCTGTTCCTGACCATGAACAAATTTAAAGACCTCGATGAGATCTCCTCTCAGCCTTCTATATCTAAGTGAAAACATATTCAATTTCTTCAATCTTTCCTCATATGCCAGGTTGCCCATACCATTCACCATTTTTGTTGCCCTCTTCTGTACTCTCTCTAAAATCCAACAATCTTTTTCATAACTAGGGGACCAAGCTTGGACACAATATTCCAGATGTGGCCTGACATATGCACAATAAAGCTTCCTGATGACTTCCTCACTTTTGCATGATACATTCCTATTTATTGCCCCAAGCATTCTTAGTGCCTTCTTCCTGGCTTCTTTGGTCTGTTCTGATGCCCCCAATTTTGTGTTAAAAATAACACCTAAGTCCTTCTCCTGCTGAGTCACAGATAGTACTGTGACTCAGCAGGTCTAATGCACAACTTAGAGGGAAGGGAGGTTGTCTGGTTCATAGCATAAACAAAAAGAACATCTGTGCTCCTGCAGTCTCTGAGAACACATTTTGTTACAAATAAAGTCTTATTTTGGGATTTTGACATAGTATGTAGTATGTATGTTTGATAAGCCATAGTATGTAAACCGTGCAATCATCTGTACAAGCATTTGGAGAGCAATTTGGATAGCAGGTAGTGAAAACTGCAGTGACTGAAGGGCAATGCAGAAGTCTAAGTGGAGTAGGCAGTCACAGATAATGCTAGCTCTCTTAACATCTGTCTGTGCCTCAACTCAACCATGTATGTGTGCATGCAGTGTGTTCTTAGTGTCCACTTGGAAACTTGGAATAACCTACAGGTGAAAAACCCCAGGTGCAAATTCATAGGTAATGTTTCTGCTGTCCTTACCAATCATGACAGTCCTGCTGCTAGGAATCATAATGGCTTTTAATGGCCCAATTATTACTCATAGCACGCAATAAGTAAGTAAAGATGACAATGAATGATGTCAAAAGAATATAAATGATCACAAACAACTGTCATTAGGTGTAGGTCACCACTCCTGAGTCCTTAAAGCTCAGTTTTGAGCCAATACCTAACTTATGTTAACGTTTTTGGTATATTTTGATAAATCCCTTATACATGGATGTCTCTGTTAATGGAAGCGATAACAATTCCATACTATGAATAAATAGCTTTGAATAACAGACCACATCATAGATAATCCCTTTGCCTATAATTGTGCAATAAAATGTTTGTGTATCACACTACACAATGGTGAGCATAGGCATGATGCTTATGCATGATATACTGTTCAAAGCGAGCTATGAAAAATGTATTACGCCCATCAAGAACACCATGTCAATGCTTCCCTGCGAAGGATGTCTATTCAGTGTTCAGAAAGTGGTATATTCCACCCTTTTTCACAAATAATTCATGACCCATCCATGTACCCATGGATTTCACCCTTTGCCATCTTTTTTTTGTCTCAGTCTTCCGGCTCGGTTTATGCCGTATACAATCGTTCACCGCGACACCTTCCTTCGGATTGACACCAGCCATGCGGTCGCCCGGTCTTGGGGGGGACACGCTGGTCGTGTGTCATGACATCATGACCACGTGACCTGCGGCTGGCTGGCTGACCCTCCAGCTGGTGCGAACTGAACTGACACTGTCTAATTTCTGCCATGTAACCTTTTCTGTGAACACAAAATAGGAATACATCGAAGAGAATATTGTTGGGAACATCGTTAAAAGGCAGAATTAAAGGACCAGGTCCATTTGTGAGAGGAGTTTGGACTTGAAGCTATGATAACAGGATTTTTTTTTAAAGGTCTTGGGGGGGAGGTAAGTCCAGAAAGTATGTGGGTGGGTGGGGTATGACATTGGTAATGGCTGAAACTCTGGTGGCCTTTGCAAGCTTACTTAGTTGGATGGATATTTATTTTGTTGTTCCTGTCGAGAATTTCGCCCTGGGCGAAGGTGTTCTGAAGACGCTGGTCTTTTGAGCACCGCAAGACGTAGTGTTTTCCCAGACTAAATATTTAGTACATGTTCTTTTGGTTTTTAGTTTTCTTCTAGTGTGCTAGTTACTAGTATACTAATACATGTTCTTATTGGTGAAACTGCAATTTCTTTTTGTCATTTCCGAAATATCGGCAGGAATATCACGCACGGTCGCTTAATAAAAAATGTGCCTCTATGTAGGGCTGATAAAAAGACAGATTAACAGCAAAGTGGTCCACAGATCCTATTAATTGTGTTGGATATACAATTTACGAAGAGAAGACGTGTTAACTTTTCTGGCTTTATTTTATATGGTCCTTAATATAACTAGTACATTGCTGCTCCTATGGATGTTTATCGATCAGGTATTTATGTTCTTTGGCGGATTAGGCTTCCAAGCCACGTTCGACACGATGCTAACGAATGCTTATATTCCGAATGCTTGGGGTGGGACACTGCACCATGCTGCATCCCCTTTAGAAAGTGGGGACCACGATCCCCTCGGTCCCACGTTCCTACGTCTGTGTTTGAAGCGCTGCAGCAGAAGTGACGTTCTAAAGCGCTGGTTGGTTATTGGTTTTACGACACGTCGACCGTTGAGTCATATAGCGTCGCCAATCTCTCACGCCGATTGGTCGCAGGCGAAGAGTAGCGACAGGTGAGATTCGAACCCACAATCTTTCGATTGCGAGACGAGCATCTTACCCCTAGACCACTCGTCCCCCGTTCTAAAGCGCTGTAGCAGTGTGTCGACCGTGTGGAGTGACCGGGCAGGCGATGTTCGGCAGACCATGCCGGTGCGCCATTCGCTGCTCGGCCCGCTGCCGCCGCCGCCGCCGCCGCCGGTGGAGACGCTGCTGACGGAAATGCCTCCCGTCGGCGACGTGGCCACTGCGTGCAGTGCGCTGCTGCCGTCACAGCACCAGCTGCTGACCAAGCGTGACACAGCCGTCACACTGCAGGTCTGTTGGGCCACGGGGGTGACCGGAGGTCAGTCAAGTCACATGGTCAGTCGGACCACACTATCACTGTCGGCTACTCAGGTCACTGGGTCACTGAGGTCACGTGGTCAGTCGGGCCACTGGGATCACCGGAGGTCACTGAGGTCACATGGTCAATGAGGTCAGGCAGGCCACGCTATCACTGGAGGTCAGTCAGGTCACTGAGGTCACATGGTCAGTTGGGCCACTGGAGGTCAGTTAGGTCACTGGGTCACTGAGGTCACATGGTCAGTCGGGCCACACTGTCACTGAAGGTCAGTGAGGTTTCCGTACATTTGCAGACTTCGTGCGAGGTTTTTGCCAAGTGTTGTCCTGTTCATCGTCGCCATCAGTGGTGCAGGAAATGTCTTGTGAGGCTCCCTTGAATGAGAGTTTCTTGTCGGCTAGTCTTTGGAATAATGCTTTTTTCGTGCACGTCCGGTGTTCTTACGAGCGACGGCTAAGCCGGAACGAGTCTACTCCGAGCATATGCTAAAATATTTAACATGAGTTAACGTTCAGGGATCCGACCTGACCCGACCCGGTCAGGCCCGGCTGTCGTGCTGTCAAGCTGTTCCGTTTCAACATTCCAAGGCAAATGTGTACTCGCAGAAGTAGATCGCTCCTCAGATATTTTTTGTCTAATGAGCTGTGATGGCAATGTTTTCTCACCAGTATTCGTATTCGGTGCTCAAAGAGCGGGTTGGTGAGTGCACTTGGCCAGTGACGGCACTTGGCTTATGGCGGCACCTGGCCAGTGACGGCACTTGGCCTGTGTCGACACTCGACACTTGGCACTGGCCAGTGACGACACTTGGCTTATGGCGGCACCTGGCCAGTGACGGCACTTGGCCTGTGTCGACACTTGGCCTGTGACGACACTTGGCCTGTGACGGCATTTGGCGGAAAATGCACGTCCTGCGATGTGTAGCTATGATTGGCCTACAAAGGCGTAGCTATGCGTCGGCCTTTTATGCGTAGCTATGCGTACTGGAGTTCTTGAAGCTACAGCTGGCTATTCCGATGCTGAGTTCCTGATGTAGGACGTAGCTATTTTGAACCACGCGAGTATTATGGCTGTCTGCTACGTTCAATTCTGGTCCGTTATTCGATGCTTGGCCAATTATTTTTTCTCCCAAAAGCTGCTCCAATTTGAAGGAGGGATGCGGAGAAGTCACAGGCAGGGGCCGCGGTAGCTCAGTTGGCAGAGCGTCGGACCTCGATCGCAAGATTGTGGGTTCGAATCTCACAACCGACGGCATTTACTGAGTCCGCCCGCGACCAATCGGCGCGAGAGGTTGGCGACGCAATGTAACCTAGCGGTTGAATGCGTCGTAAAAGAACCCAAGGAAGTCACAGGCAGAGTGCTGTGTCAGATGTCCGTACGGAATTGTGTTGTCGCAGACATTTTGTTTGCAATAGATCGCAGATAAACGTATCAGCAGCTGGGAAGTCTGTGGGTTTTTATTCTTGCTGATTCACTGGTCCAATTCCCGCTTCACGATAAAAGGACTGAGATGTTTGAGATGCTTCATTCCAAGCACTCGGGCACGATACGACCGTTTTTCAGCAGTGCCCTGAAGCCGCGGTAACTCAACTACAGATCACGTGAAGATGCATCACACTGACTGGACTGACTGCAATGCGTCGCTGTGGCGGCGGACATTGTGGCACGAGCGGTCCAGACAGCCGACTGACAGTCTGGCATGGGGCATTGGGAGAGGGTCAGAGCCGACTGACAGTCGGCATGGACGTGTGGCACGAGCGCCGACAGTCTGAAGTCTGGCGTCGGACATTGTGGCACGATCGGTCCGGACAGCCGACTGACAGTCTGGCACAGTGGCACGAGCTGTCAGAAGCCGACTGACAGTCTGGCATGGGACATTGTGGCACGAGCGGTCCAGACAGCCGACTGACAGTCTGGCATGGGACATTGTGGCACGAGCGGTCCAGACAGCCGACTGACAGTCTGGCATGGGACATTGTGGCACGAGCGGTCCAGACAGCCGGCGGGCAGTCTGTGGCGTCAGACATTGTGGCACGAGCGGTCCAGACGGCCGACTGATCAGACTGTGGCGTCGGACATTGTGGCACCAGCGGTCCAGACAGCCGGCGGGCAGTCTGTGGCGTCAGACATTGTGGCACGAGCGGTCCAGACAGCCGACCGACAGTCTGTTCACATTGACTTGCGATCAGTGATACATTATTCATAAAATCTGGTGGAATATGCCACTTACTGAACACTGAATCCCAATGAAGTATCGACATATCGTGCTTCATATATCGTACTTTTTGGAGCGTACTTGTGAATTATTCATGCCTTGTTTCTAACAGTATCCCGTTTATAAGCATCATGCTTATGCTCACCTTAACGGATCTGGGATCGTGATAACGAACGTCCCGTAATGCAATTCCAGGTTAAAGTGATTGCGTATGATGTGCAATACAATATCAATTTATAGCATAGGTATTTGCATCGTTATCGTTCATATCGGTATTGACCAAATTAGGTACCTCCCAAAACACGCAAAACGGGTAGTTGCATATACGCAGCTGTCTCAAAACTGGGTTTTATGGACTGAAGTATTTTAAACGGCATTATTTCCATGGCGATTTCGACATCCTACTGTACTCGTTTGAACATCTCGCACCTAACGAGAAAGCATCATTTTAATACTGCGATGCGCTGTATGTTGGTGTATACCAGACGTACGTCCTAATGCCTGGAGTACTCAACGTTATCCTAAATGGGTTGAAATGAATTGCCAGTGCGGTCAACTGGTTAGCTGTGTACTTTTGTGACGTGACGTGACGTTCCCTGTTGCTGATGACCGCCTGCTAGTGACGTGACGTGTCCTGTTGCCGATGACCGCCTGCCGGTGGGGACGAGTGGTCTAGGGGTAAGATGCTCGTCTCACAATCGAAAGATTGTGGGTTCGAGTCTCACCTGTCGCTACTCTTCGCCCGCGACAAATCGGCGTGAGAGATTGGCGACGCTATGTGACTCAACGGTCGACGTGTCGTAAAACCAATAACCAACCGACCGCCTGCCGGCGACGTGACGTGTCCTGTTGCCGATGACCGCCTCCGGTGACGTGACGTGACGTGTCCTGTTGCCGATGACTGCCTGCTGGTGACGTGACGTGACGTGTCCTGTTGCTGATGACCGCCTGCCGGTGACGTGACGTGTCCTGTTGCTGATGACCGCCTGCTGGTGACGTGACGTGTCCTGTTGCCGAGACCGCCTTGGTGACGTGACGGACGTGCCTGTTGCCGATGACGCCTGCGGGACGTGACGACGTGGCCTGTGCGATGACCGCCTCTGGTGACGTGACGTGCCTGTTGCTGATGGCCGCCAGTTGGTGACGTGACGTGGCATGTTGCTGATGACCGCCTGCTGGTGACGTGACGTGGCCTGTTGCTGATGGCCGCCAGTTGGTGACGTGACGTGTCCTGTTGCTGATGACCGCCTGCTGGTGACGTGACGTGGCCTGTTGCTGATGGCCGCCTGCTGGTGACGTGACGTGGCCTGTTGCTGATGACCGCCAGTTGGTGACGTGACGTGTCCTGTTGCTGATGACCGCCTGCTGGTGACGTGACGTGGCCTTTTGCTGATGACCGCCTGCTGGTGACGTGACGTGTCCTGTTGCCGATGACCGCCTGCTGGTGACGTGACGTGTCCTGTTGCCGATGACCGCCTTCCGGTGACGTGACGTGACGTGTCCTGTTGCCGATGACTGCCTGCTGGTGACGTGACGTACGTGGCCTGTTGCTGATGACCGCCTGCTGGTGACGTGACGTGTCCTGTTGCTGATGGCCGCCAGTTGGTGACGTGACGTGGCATGTTGCTGATGACCGCCTGCTGGTGACGTGACGTGGCCTGTTGCTGATGGCCGCCAGTTGGTGACGTGACGTGTCCTGTTGCTGATGACCGCCTGCTGGTGACGTGACGTGGCCTGTTGCTGATGGCCGCCTGCTGGTGACGTGACGTGGCCTGTTGCTGATGACCGCCAGTTGGTGACGTGACGTGGCCTGTTGCTGATGACCGCCTGCTGGTGACGTGACGTGGCCTTTTGCTGATGACCGCCTGCTGGTGACGTGACGTGTCCTGTTGCCGATGACCGCCTGCTGGTGACGTGACGTGTCCTGTTGCTGATGACCGCCTGCTGGTGACGTGACGTGTCCTGTTGCTGATGACCGCCTGCTGGTGACGTGACGTGTCCTGTTGCCGATGACTGCCTGCTGGTGACGTGACGTGACGTGTCCTGTTGCCGATGACCGCCTGCCGGTGACGTGACGTGTCCTGTTGCTGATGACCGCCTGCTGGTGACGTGACGTGTCCTGTTGCTGATGACCGCCTGCTGGTGACGTGACGTTCCCTGTTGCTGATGACCGCCTGCTGGTGACGTGACGTGTCCTGTTGCTGATGACCGCCTGCTGGTGACGTGACGTGTCCTGTTGCTGATGACCGCCTGCTGGTGACGTGACGTGTCCTGTTGCTGATGACCGCCTGCTGGTGACGTGACGTGTCCTGTTGCTGATGACCGCCTACCGGTGACGTGACGTGGCCTGTTGCCGATGACCGCCTGCTGGTGACGTGACGTGTCCTGTTGCCGATGACCGCCTGCTGGTGACGTGACGTGTCCTGTTGCTGATGACCGCCTGCTGGTGACGTGACGTGTCCTGTTGCCGATGACCGCCTGCTGGTGACGTGACGTGTCCTGTTGCTGATGACCGCCTGCTGGTGACGTGACGTGTCCTGTTGCCGATGACCGCCTACCGGTGACGTGACGTGGCCTGTTGCTGATGACCGCCTGCTGGTGACGTGACGTGTCCTGTTGCTGATGGCCGCCTGCTGGTGACGTGACGTGTCCTGTTGCTGATGACCGCCTGCTGGTGACGTTACGTGTCCTGTTGCTGATGACCGCCTCCTGGTGACGTGACGTGTCCTGTTGCTGATGGCCGCCAGTTGGTGACGTGACGTGGCATGTTGCTGATGACCGCCTGCCGGTGACGTGACGTGTCCTGTTGCTGATGACCGCCTGCTGGTGACGTGACGTGTCCTGTTGCTGATGGCCGCCAGTTGGTGACGTGACGTGACGTGGTCTGTTGCTGATGACCGCCTGCTGGTGACGTGACGTACGTGTCCTGTTGCTGTTGACCGCCTTCTGGTGACGTGACGTGGCCTGTTGCTGATGACCGCCTGCTGGTGACGTGACGTGTCCTGTTGCTGATGACCGCCTGCTGGTGACGTGACGTGTCCTGTTGCTGATGGCCGCCAGTTGGTGACGTGACGTGGCATGTTGCTGATGACCGCCTGCCGGTGACGTGACGTGTCCTGTTGCTGATGACCGCCTGCTGGTGACGTGACGTGTCCTGTTGCTGATGGCCGCCAGTTGGTGACGTGACGTGACGTGGTCTGTTGCTGATGACCGCCTGCTGGTGACGTGACGTGACGTGTCCTGTTGCTGTTGACCGCCTTCTGGTGACGTGACGTGGCCTGTTGCTGATGACCGCCTGCTGGTGACGTGACGTGTCCTGTTGCTGATGACCGCCTGCTGGTGACGTGACTTGTCCTGTTGCTGATGGCCGTCAGTTGGTGACGGACGTGTCCTGTTGCTGATGACCGCCTGCTGGTGACGTGACGTGTCCTGTTGCTGATGACCGCCTGCTGGTGACGTGACGTGTCCTGTTGCTGATGGCCGCCAGTTGGTGACGTGACGTGTCCTGTTGCTGATGACCGCCTGCCGGTGACGTGACGTGGCCTGTTGCTGATGGCCGCCAGTTGATGACGTGACGTGACGTGGCCTGTTGCTGATGACCGCCTGCTGGTGACGTGACGTGTCCTGTTGCTGATGGCCGCCAGTTGGTGACGTGACGTGGCCTGTTGCTGATGACCGCCTGCTGGTGACGTGACGTGTCCTTTGCTGATGGCCGCCAGTTGGTGACGTGACGTGACGTGGCCTGTTGCTGATGACCGCCTGCTGGTGACGTGACGTGTCCTGTTGCTGATGGCCGCCAGTTGGTGACGTGACGTGACGTGGCCTGTTGCTGATGACCGCCTGCTGGTGACGTGACGTGTCCTTTTGCTGATGGCCGCCAGTTGGTGACGTGACGTGACGTGGCCTGTTGCTGATGACCGCCTGCCGGTGACGTGACGTTCCCTGTTGCTGATGACCGCCTGCTGGTGACGTGACGTGTCCTGTTGCTGATGACCGCCTGCTGGTGACGTGACGTGCCCTGTTGCTGATGACCGCCTGCTGGTGACGTGACGTTCCCTGTTGCTGATGGCCGCCAGTTGGTGACGTGACGTGTCCTGTTGCTGATGACCGCCTGCCGGTGACGTGACGTGTCCTGTTGCTGATGGCCGCCAGTTGGTGACGTGACGTGACGTGTCCTGTTGCTGATGACCGCCTGCTGGTGACGTGACGTGGCATGTTGCTGATGACCGCCTGCTGGTGACGTGTCGTGTCCTGTTGCTGATGACCGCCTGCTGGTAACGTGACGTGTCCTGTTGCTGATGACCGCCTGCTGGTGACGTGACGTGTCCTGTTGCTGATGGCCGCCAGTTGGTGACGTGACGTGTCCTGTTGCTGATGACTGCCTGCTGGTGACGTGACGTGGCCTGTTGCTGATGACCGCCTGCTGGTGACGTGACGTGACGTGTCCTGTTGCTGATGACCGCCTGCCGGTGACGTGACGTGTCCTGTTGCTGATGGCCACCAGTTGGTGACGTGACGTGTCCTGTTGCTGATGACCGCCTGCTGGTGACGTGACGTGTCCTGTTGCTGATGGCCGCCAGCTGGTGACGTGACGTGTCCTGTTGCTGATGACCGCCTGCTGGTGACGTGACGTGTCCTGTTGCTGATGGCCGCCTGCTGGTGACGTGACGTGTCCTGTTGCTGATGACCGCCTGCTGGTGACGTGACGTGTCCTGTTGCTGATGACCGCCTGCTGGTGACGTGACGTGACGTGGCTTGTTGTCGACTTCCCGTGTGGTGACGCCAGCCGGCGATGGCCTTCCCCAGGAGCGCCGGCCCAGCAGCACGGCCGGCCGTCTGCTGCGCTCGCTGCCGCCGTCACGCGCCTCGCTGGCGCCCAGCGTGACGGCGGCTCTGTGTCGGCCGGCCCTGCGTCACGCGGTGACTCTGAGCAGTCTGGAGCAGGCACGCCACCGGTGCGGCTGCTCGCGGTGCGGCAGCGCGCGCGCCCTGCTGCTGCCTGCCGACCGCAGAGCCACCTGTCGGGTCTGTCTGGCAGACGTGTCGGCCGCCGACCTGCTGCGGCTGGAGGCCTGCGGCTGCAGGTGCTGCAAGGAGGTACGTCGGCTGCAGGTGCTGCAGGGAGGTACATCGGTGTGAATAATGTTGAGAAGTGCTTCAGTGGGCAGAATAGGTGACCGGGTAGGGACGTATGAACACGTAGTTGTGTTGACCTCGCTTCAATCTCTGGTCTGTTATGCATTCTGATGCTAGATGTGTTATATATTATGTCTTACCGGGTTCGTACAAGTTATTTTTTGGACCCCGCCGTTTCAGACATTGTTTGATTTTAAATCCACGCCTCTCAGATAATCGTAGTAACCGATTCGTGCCTGCATGTGGCCGTAAACGTTCGTCTGATCGGTAAAATGTTTCATTTGTCACCCTTAGCCCGAAAATAAATAATTCGCTCCTACTGGTACATGTTACCTGTGTGGAGTTCTTGATACCAAAACTGTCATATGATGTGTGTTTTGTGAGCACTTCCAGCTGCGTCCGTCGATGTGTTGGTACACCAGGGCGTGAGTTGTTACAGATGTGCCAGTAGCTGTGACACACCAATTGACTGGATTGTGACTGATGCACTGGTGTCTGTGGTGTGACTGAATATGTGCTGACGTCTGAGAATGTTGCTGCTGTGCCACAAGCTATGTCTGGGACAGGCATATGGGCAGATTGAACTGAACAGTGTTCCAGCAGCTGTGGCAGTGATTGATGTATCAGCAGCTGTGACAGTGGTTGGTGTATCAGCGGCTATGCCTACTTCGGCAGTGCATGGCGGCGTACGTGTCCGTGTGTGTGGGCAACGGCGAGCCGGCTGTGCCGTGTCCGGAGCCGCACTGCCCCGCCGACGGCCGCCTCTCCGACCACGAGGTGCGCCAACTCACCGACGCGGCCACCTACGCCCGCTACCAGCGTCTCGCCTACATCCGTGGTGCGTACACAGACTCGGTACTCCATGTGCGCCTGGTACGGCAGACACTTACACACGCGCATGCACATGTATTACACACACACACACACACATATATATATATATATATATATATATATATATATATATATATTCGGCACCCCATGCACACGTGGTACCGCAGACACACACTCACACAGACTCGCTACCCCATGCACACGTGGTATGGCAGACACACGCACAACGGTACTTCTGCGTGTTTTGTGATTTTCACTGATATCTGACACTCCACTGGGCATGTATCTTGATACTGGCGCCATGTCTGGCGATGAAGCATATATTTGGACACTGGCGCCATGTCTGGCGATGTCCATCGTTGGCCATTGCTGTTGGGTGCGGTGTAAATCCGCAGCTGCACCGACTTGCCCGTCCTGACGAACACCTTCAAACCACCGACTGTTGTGCCAGAAGCACATGCGGCGACGCAACTGTAAAATATATAATACACTAACGCAGTGTTTCTATGTACCCATGGCGATTGCTGCACTAGCGAAGTGCATTCCTTATTTTCGTCAATTTTGACCTCTGGACGCCGGGTGTCACGTTAGAACGCCTTAAGATGGTGACGTCGGTGGTAGCCACGGACAGTGACGTGCTGTGATACCGCAGCGGCATTGCTGCCGACACAACTCACGTGCAGCCTGTAGCTGTCGCGGTTGCGTGCTCGCCGAACATAACCAGTGTGCCGACTGTGAAAGATGGTCGCCTCCGTGACCTTTGCCGCGATGCTCCAACGTAGCTTTTTATGCGAAGGGCGTGCTCCTAAGTAAGGCTTCAGTGGCGTGTCGTTGATTTATGATACCGAATTCGTTGGTAAGCATTATTAAGGCAACAATTATTAATACAAATAGCCTTTGGCTCATATTTCGTCAGGGAAGTTGAAACAATTCAAGACACCTATACTTCGGCTCTGGGCCTTCTTCATGGCACGTTTCACAGAAATCATTTCCGTGGAAACTACACCCTGAGGAAGGCCCGGAGCCGAAATATGGATGTGTTTTGAATTGTTTCGTCTTCCTCGACCTAATGTGAGCAAAAGGCTATTTGTGTTAAGGCATGTTGTTGGTCTGACCTTAGCCGGCATATCCAGCAGAGGTGGAGCTGGTACCGCGCCATACCTAATCTGGCGCAAATGTGATACAGTCCGTTGACCTGACCTGACCTGACCTGACCTGACTTCGGGTTGCCTCTCTAGCAGAAGTGGAGTGGGAAGTGCATCGTACCGATGTGGCTCAGGGGTGTGCCGCGGTCCCTTGACATGAGCTGACCTGAATATGTGCGGCAGAGGTGGAGCGGGACCCACAGCGCACGTGGTGTCCGCGGCCCGGCTGCGACACGGCCTGCCCGCTGCCGACCAGCGACGGTCCGTTCCGCTGCGACACGTGCCGGCAGACGTTCTGCGCCGTGTGTCGGCGGCCGCGCGACGCCGACGCGGCCGCCGCGCACGAGTGCCGCCCCGAGCGGTGGCTGCTGGGCGGCAGTCAGCTGCTGGCCGGCGCCGTCAAGCAGTGTCCGCACTGCGGCGTGCCCATCGAGCGCGAGGACGGCTGCGCGCAGATGATGTGCCGCCGCTGCCGGCACGTGTTCTGCTGGTACTGCCTCTCCTCGCTGGACGTGAGTGGACTGGTGCGGCAGTGCGGCCGCCTCTGGCGGCGTGTAAAGGCCGATGAATAGTCGGCCTGTGGAGTCGGGAGTCCGCTCAACACTTTAACGATGGTAAGTTGCTACAGACTTGTCTATGCCGAATACGGCTTATATTGCACGTAGGCACAGAGATGCATGATGCGTCGCGCGTGAGAGACAGAACGGTAGTGGGCGCGTCACACTCTGAAACGTTCGTCTACCCCTCCGCGACCCAAGCGCCGCGCGGTGGCCGAGCTCCGGCGCGCCCGTGCAGGTCGCAACTCGCCGGCGGCCACGGCGAGGGGCAGATACTGCACCGCCGTGCACACGGGCTGCGCTGCGCTTGCCCGGCAGGGTAAATGTGCGTAGCGTTTGCGCCATCACGTCTAGCTTGACCTCGTGCCGATCATGCGGTCCGCTACAGGCGCGCATACATCTGTGAAGAGACTATTAAATGCTCCACATTTCACTTCAAATCATATGCTTAGCGTTCTTCTGAGTATGGGTATGGTTAGCCAACTGGATCCGAAACGTTAGGCGGAGTTAATACCCACCCGCCTGACCAGAACCTGTGCTACGCCATAATGTCTTCAGTTTCATTCTCGTATGGTTCTCAAACTCGAGCCGAAACGTTAGGCGGGGTGGGCTGATCAGAACCAGTGCCACGCCATAATGTCTTCAGCTCCATTCACGTGTGAAACTGACATCCGTAGTTTGTCCAGTGTTTATTTTTTTAAACAAAGATTATGCATAGTGATGTTTTTTTTTACATATGAATGCTATCGAAGTAAGAAACTGCTTTATTAAATTTGGCAATCATGCATGGCCGGAACGTTGTTCTAACAAGATAGATACGCTACTTTTGTGTATGGAAACAGCACACATTACTGACGTGCCATGGCCCCAGCAGCAGCACGAAATTCCCGAAATTGCATGCGAAATACCACTCAGATTGGATATTTCTCCTTGTCATACTTCAGTTATCAGAGTTGTCCAAGCTGGCAAAGTATCATTACTCGGTCTCTGGAAACACGCAGGCATAAGGTCACATTGTATGTTTTACAGAAAAAGCACCACGAGCCCGCAATACCTTAGTAGTGTTTGTAGACCCCCATTGTCATACAGAGAATATCTTGGTACAACAGTTGTCGAGTTCACTATTCTAAGGCGCCATCAGAGACTCTCGACGACCGATGACGGCAGGTGGCGTGTAGGTCTCCCGTGCTGTAGGCACAGGGTCGGGTATAGCGCCATCAGAGACTCTCGACGACCGATGACGGCAGGCGGCGTGTAGGTCTCTCGTGCTGTAGGCACAGGGTCTGGTACGGCGCCATCATAGACGCTCGACGGCAGGCGGCATGTAGGTCTCTCGTGCTGTAGGCACAGGGTCTGGTACGGCGCCATCATAGACGCTCGACGACCGATGACGGCAGGTGGCGTGTAGGTCTCTCGTGCTAAAGGACAGGTTGGTCAGCGTCGGCTAAGAGCTAGTGTGCGGACTTCCTGCCAGTCTGTGGGGTTACGAGGCGGCGCAGTGCGGTCGGCCGTATGCGGGTGTAGGTCTCCCGTGCTGTAGGCACAGGATCAGGTATGGTGCAGCTGTCGGCTAAGAGCTAGTGTGCGGACCTCCTGCCAGTCTGTGGCGTTACGAGGCGGCGCAGTGCGGTCGGCCGTATGCGGGCGTGATTGTCGCCACGAAGCCTTTCCCGTGAAAAATACTGTGTTGCCTCAGGAGGTATTGTTATGAAATGTGACGATACAAATTTTAACAATATTAATGGGTAGGTTTGTTCACACTGCTTAATCTGTGCCACGGTGCGGTCTCCTTTTCAGTGAAGAATGCATGACTTCAAGCGTAGCAAGAAGCAATTAGGTTTTCGAAAGCGGACGTAGATGGCTCTTTTTTGGCGTACCACAGCGGACTTACCTGGGCTTCTCCCTCGCTCACAGCCATTGTTTTGGCTCATTGTTCGCAATTTCATGTGAAAAACCTTGTTATTGTACCCAATTTTCCTAAATTGATCAATCGACTTCTTTTCCGCTCTTTGGCCTATGCAGTCGATGCGCCCCTAAACCACACACAACTTCTTTTTTCCTTTTTGACACTCTCACTATTTTTTCCGAACATTTCCCAATTTGACCGCCCGAAAAAGAGTAAACGCCGGCGTACTGTGGCTTTGTTGCCGTGGTAACAGTGGTGTCCTGTCTGTGTTCGGCAGGGCGACCTGTTCCTGCGTCACTACGACAGAGGCCCGTGTCGTCACCTGTTGGGCCACTCACGCCGGCGTACTGTGGCTTTGTTCCCGTGGTAACAGTGGTGTCCTGTCTGTGTTCGGCAGGGCGACCTGTTCCTGCGTCACTACGACAGAGGCCCGTGTCGTCACCTGTTGGGTCACTCACGCGGCTCTCTTGTTTGGCACCGCGTGCAGGTGAGCACCTGTCACCAGACTGTCACCTGACCGTCATCTGACCGTCATCTGACCTTCCTCTGACCCTCCTCTGATAGGCCACTGACTGTCACCTGACCGTCATCTGACCGTCATCTGACCTTCCTCTGACCCTCCTCTGATAGGCCCCTGACTGTCACCTGACTGTCACCCGACTGTCACTGGACTGTCGCCAGACCGTCACCAGACTCACCACACTCACCACACTGTCACCCGACTGTCACCTGATCCCCCACCCCCCTATGACAGGCACCAGACTGTTTGACAGATTAATCAAATTTAAATTTTCGACGACAAAATGTGCTGTGTGCGCTGTTGGGATGGGCCACATGGTGCTGGTGTCAGCTGGTGACTGAAGTGTGCCGTGTTTCAGCTGGTGGGCGCCCTGATCGGGGTGGGCCTGGTGTTCGTGGTGGCGGCGCCGGTGCTGATCGTGTTCGCGCCCGTCTTCATGTGCACCGGCTGCCAGTGCGACCCGGCCCAGGCGTCGGCCGGCGGTGATTCGGCGGCCGCCGAGGCAGCCGGCTCTGGTCCCGTGTCGCCGGCCGCCCCCGCACAGTCCATCTGAGCCGACACACAGCCGCCTCTGGTCCCGTGTCGCCGGCCGCCCCCGCACAGTCCATCTGAGCCGACACACAGCCGGCTCTGGTCCCGTGTCGCCCCCGCCACACAGTCCATCTGAGCCGACACACAGCCGGCTCTGGTCCCGTGTCGCCGGCCGCCGCACAGTCCATCTGAGCCGACACACAGCCGGCTCTGGTCCCGTGTCGCCGGCCGCCCCCACACAGTCCATCTGAGCCGACACACAGCCGGCTCTGGTCCCGTGTCGCCGGCCGCCCCCGAATAGTCCATCTGAGCCGACACAGCCGGCTCTGGTCCCGTGTCGCCGGCCGCCGCACAGTCCATCTGAGCCGACACACAGCCGGCTCTGGTCCCGTGTCGCCAGCCGCCGCACAGTCCATCTGAGCCGACACACAGCCGCCTCTGGTCCCGTGTCGCCAGCCGCCGCACAGTCCATCTGAGCCGACACACAGCCGGCTCTGGTCCCGTGTCGCCGGCCGCCCCCGCACAGTCCATCTGAGCCGACACACAGCCGGCTCTGGTCCCGTGTCGCCGGCCGCCCCCACACAGTCCATCTGAGCCGACACACAGCCGGCTCTGGTCCCGTGTCGCCGGCCGCCGCACAGTCCATCTGAGCCGACACACAGCCGGCTCTGGTCCCGTGTCGCCAGCCGCCCTCCCCCCCACACACACAGTCCATCTGAGCCGACACACAGTCGGCTCTGGTCCCGTGTCGCCGGCCGCCGCCCCCGCACAGTCCATCTGAGCCGACACACAGCCGGCTCTGGTCCCGTGTTACTGCCAGTCAGTCAGTCAGGGTCAGTCGTGACCGCCAGAGTGCTGACGACCGATGGGGTGAGGATCAGACACGACCGTCCAGGGAGTGATAAGCGAAAACTGGCCGTGGTGGGATGACGTGCCAGACCGAACTGTCACGGGGTGAGCGGCAAGGTGAGGTGAGGTTACGGAGCCAGACCTGGCGTGTGGGGTATCACACCGGGCCGTCCTGAGGTGAGGAGTGCGGCTTCCAGTGCACGCACATACACAGATCAGGTGTGGGCGCTGCATGACCGACGCAGTCGATGCGCCCCTAAACTCCAATAACCAACCAACATAGATCAGGTGGCCGTCGTCTGTAATCGCCGGCTGGGAACGCCGCGTCGGCTCCAGGTCGGTCCAGAGTACCTACTGCCTCTGATGGCTACTGGCATGCAGGGAGATGGTTCACGGGCCCGGGACCCTTAGTACCCTGATGTGGTCCCGGGTCGGCGACGCGTTGTCCGCATGCCGTGGAGTTTCTCCGGTTCGCGGTCGTGGTATATGGTGAGGTGCCGCGAGTCAGGGTCCCGGTATGCCCTGAGGTGTCTCCGTATCGCTATCGGCGGGATGACCAGCACCTGCGCCTGCCCTTTCCTCCCCTTCTCCACGTCGTCACACTCGACACATGGGTACTACTGGAGCTGTCTCCACGTCGTCACACTCGACACATAGGTACTGCTGGAGCTGTCTCCACGTCGTCACACTCGACACATGGGTACTGCTGGAGCTGTCTCCACGTCGTCACACTCGACACATGGGTACTGGTGGAGCTGTCTCCACGTCGTCACTCGACACATGGGTACTGCTGGAGCTGTCTCCACGCCATCACACTCGACACATGGGTGCTGCTGGAGCTGTCTCCACGCCGTCACACTCGACACATGGGTACTGCTTGAGCTATATTGCGCTGAAAATTTCTGCCTCAGCGCCTGCTTACGCTCTTGTCTCTGCTAGCTGTTTAGCTGCTGCTTCCTTGCTGTCTGGCGCTACAGCTGTTGTCATCACCTGAGCTAGATGCGTCGACTCTAGAAACTGAGTGCTGTGTTTACAATTTATTACTGCGTTGCTGGTGATTGTTGTGATTGATGTGACCCAGCTGCCTACTATGTGCGCCGCTGCTGTTTTTTCTATTTTGCAGCGATGACGAGGCTGGGCGTGAGTGGTGTTCAGATCTCGCCTGCTGGTGTGTCGGCAGCGTTTGTGTGTTGCCACTCTCTCACTCCAGGTTGGCGAGTACTTGAGCTGGCAATTACGAGCAAGTGTACACGCGATTGGTGCTGGCTTTCCAAGCGCGGCATCCGCAGCCATTTGTTTTCGACCCGTGCGTTAGGCCCCACGGTCGTTGGTGACACCAACACCGGGAACTGACTGAGGGAACACCAACAGGGTGGGTTCTTCCCTCCCATGCCTCTTCCGGCTGGCTGTCAACATCTCGCCGTCTGCGCGGTCACTTGCGTTATATGGCTGGGCGGCGCCTGGTCTGCGGGTGGCCGGCCGGCCAGCCGGCGGTGACGCTGCGGTATCACATCGTCCCGGCGCCGAACGGTGGGCCCTGTGGACGTGCGTGGTGAGGTGTGGGGTAGCCCCTAACACTAGAGGCGGCACCGCACTGACCGTCTCTGGTGGAGGGGGATTGGGTCGGGTGCTGATTACTCGACCGTGTAGTGGTACCCGGTCACCGCTGTCGTACAGTCGTCGTCTCTGGCGGGAATGGCGGCCGGGGCGCGACCTTCACTCGAACACGTTGACCTGTGTCCACGACTGCTCTCGCTGGGCCGGCCGAGCGCGCCGGTGATTGTCGGGCTCCGCCGCTGGTTGTGGCATGTGCCGGCACGTGTGATCTACTCACTGCCTGGTCGGAGGGTCACCGCCCTAATTGACAAGGTGCAGTCCGTCTCGGCACCAAGTGGTGACCAGTGCAATGGACGGTGCATTTATTGCAGAGCCGTAGGGTGTCTGGCTTCACTGCTACTTCTTCTGTGGACTGCGGCACCGTTTTATGATGATTATTCGTGGGCGAGTCCTTCCACGTGACATACGGTCGGTTCTCTGCCTCTGGTCCCCTGCCTTTTGAGGACGCTAATTTAGTGTTGAGATGCTGCGGATATAATCAAAGGTAGAGGTTTGGATGCTAGAAAATCGGCCTCGTCGCGGAGATACTTACCTTCCCTTCCGACCTCGTTAAACAGAGGGTGGTTGTGACATTGGTGCATTGTGGCTGAACAGAGAGTGGTTGTGGCTATGCAACGTAACATTGGTTGTGTGACTGAAGAACGTTCGGTCGTTGGATGCGTATTTTCTGATGGTCTGTTTTAGTGCGTGACAATTTGTCCAAACCCAGTTTTATTTAAGCTTTCTGATATGACCCGGTAGTCTGTGCCGATCCTGCGATAACCTGCGATAATGCCGCAAAATCATCATAACTCGTGACATTTTCCAACAACCCCTGACGACTCCTGACGCGCCGGTGAACAGCTAGCTGATATCCCTACCCTCCGCCGGACTGCTCCGGCCGCTGGGCGACGTCTGCACACGCAGGCGACCTCGGACAATAGTGCACACCATTCCGCGTAACTCGCCGTGAAGTATTTTGCAGGCAACGCTCGGGATGGTGTGCTCTGGAGATTTGAATCCATTTTGTGGTGGGCATTTTCAGTGTAGCCGTATGGAATTTGAGCGGGTCAAAGGAGGGCGTAAGAGTGCAGGGCGCCCGAGCTGGCAGCGCTGGTACCAGCCGTGAGCGGGTCAAAGGAGGGTGCAAGAGTGCAGCGCGCCCGAGCTGGCAGCGCTGGTACCAGCCGTGTAAGTGAGTGGCGACGGCCACGCCAGCATATTTTCTGATTGTCTTGTCATTCGAAGCTGTGCAATATATTTTGGAAGTCCGATCGCATTTCACCTCATTTCTCCGCGCCAGGTACCGGGCGACTCCCGACAGCATGAAAAGTCGCACTCGTGGTTTGTACAACTGAACGCTTACCACATGACGGCAACGCTCGGATATTGTGGCCCACAAACATCGAGCACAAGACGAGGCTTCCACTAAGCGCTTCTTCAGTGAACACTACGACGTTTGAAGTTGGCGTTCGTTGTGACTACGATGGTGAAGCCGTGAATGTGTTGCTTCAGTCCGCCGGCGTCATTGGCTTCATCTTGCAGGAATTGGAAATGAACAAAAATGCAAATACGTGGCACCAGCAAAAGAAGCGCTGTCATTCAGTGGAGCTCGTCGAACATTCGAAGGTGTCGATGATTCTGGGGCACGCAGTTAGTTCTAGTTACCCCTATGTTATATAGACACGCGCCGACAGCTCGGCCAGGTCGGCGCCTGCGTAGTGCGCCCCTGCCCCGTTGCTTCACATTGCTGTGTGTTTGCTACGTTTGGGTGATGCGGGGTAACCAGAGGAATAGTCTGGCCGTCTCTGAACTTCGCCGTCACGTGCCTCGTTGGTTGCTGGCTGCCTGGTACGACAGCTATGAGTTATAGGTTCGTGTGGCCCACGTTAGGTGGCGTAAAGATGAGGTGGGCACATTCATGAAGGCTGACTCGTTCACCAGTGTGTCCTCCGGCTGTCTCCAAAGGGGACAGAAAATGTCGTTTGGTAGAGCCGAAATTCTAGTCACATTGGACAAAATTGCAAAGTCTCCCTCTGTTCTTGATTTTGGATGCATCCCGTTTCCAGGAGAACTGGGCGTTATGATAATTAGGCATACCGTGCTATCCGGTTGATGGAAACAGGGAAATGAAAGTATGCGTATGTCCAGACACACGTTGGTAGGATACCTTCTTTCACAACTAAAAGTGCCTATTCACAATCAACAACTAACATATTTCCGCCATAATCGGCAAAGACGGATCAAGTAATACTCTACGTGCAAGTGGCAGGAGGTGTGGTACATTGCAGGGCAAATGGGCCCAGCGGGTACTGTTTTCACCATCCTAACTTACACAGCTGCACACAAACTGCGCAGATTCTCGTGTTTTAGGTAAAATAAATGTTCATGGAGATTGAAAGGAATGCAACGATTTATCCAGCAGGGAAGTTTACAGATGTTGACGGTAGAAGCCCCAATAAGTGAGGAGATTTACGGATAAGTCTCATCGTGTGCCGTATTTACCCACTAACATAATTCTGGTTTGGAGGGTATGAACCACATTAAGTGAAGAGACGTGCGGATACGACCCCTTGAACGGTAGGCACCACCATAAGTGAGGAGATTTACGGATATCACCCTTGGGAGGATAGGAACCACAATAATTGAACTTATGAAGGAAAAAAATCCGGTGTTGCATCGAGGATAATTGCATAACAATTACAGAATGTAATTTGCTTGGCGTAAGGGAAGGGGGCAATACGTTAACGTTCTACGGCTTCCGAACACAAGTGTGATTTCTGAAGGAAAAAAATTGTGTGTGTGGGGGGTAGTACATAAAGGCAATAGTCGAACCCAAATTAATTTGGGGGCACACTTCATGGCGTACCATGCTAAAGGCTTAAATTATGGTGGAAGCCAACATTGAGGAGCCATTTGCTGCCTCAAAAGTATATAAAACAACACGTCTGCTTCTGACACATAATATCGTCACCTATTTCAAATGTTGTACGTTCAAACTGAACTTCGGAATATTTAGTCTCATCCTGTACCCAAGGGCGTCGCCACCGGGGGGGCAGGGGGGGCAGTCGCCCCCTGCCGTCAAACAGGGGGGGCGCCGCCCCCCTGAAATTTGAGGACGCCCCTATCCGGAAATGCACAGGAAAAAAGTGAACAATGAGGCCGACGAGACACGAGAGGAGGCCTCCAAGACGTGAGAGGAGGCCCCTAATTTGAAGAAGGAGTCACCTAGGAGAGGATAGGAGGCCCCAGAAATCACGAGAGTGCCAACAATTGGCACGGAGGCCCCCAGGAATGCAAAGGATGACCCCAGGATTGCAAAGGAGGCCCCCCAGGATTGTAAAGGAGGCCTCCAGGATTACAAAGGAGGCCCCCAGGATTGAAAAGGAGGCCCCCAGGATTGCAAAGGAGGCCCCAGGAGTGCAAAGGAGGCCTCCAGGATTACAAAGGAGGCCCCCAGGATTGAAAAGGAGGCCCCCAGGATTGAAAAGGAGGACCCCAGGATTGCAAAGGAGGCCCCCACGTTTGCAAAGGAGGACTCAAGGATTGCAAAGGAGGCCCCCAGGAAAAGAGGCCCCAGGATTGCAAAGGAGGCCTCCAGGATTACAAAGGAGGCCCACAGGATTGCAAAGGAGGCCCCCAGGATTGCAACGGAGGCCTCCATGATTACAAAGGAGGCCCCCATGATTGAAAAGGAGGCCCCCAAGATTGCAAAAGGAGGCCCCCAGGATTGCAAAGGAGGCCTCCATGATTACAAAAGAGGCCCCCTGGATTGAAAAGGAGCCCCCAGGATTGCAAAGGAGGCCCCCAGGATTGCAAAGGAGGCCCCCAGGTTTGCAAAGGAGGACTTCAGGATTGCAAAGGAGACCCCCAGGAATGCAAAGGAGGCCCTCACGATTGCAAAGCAGGCCTCCAGGATTACAAAGGAGGCCCCCAGGATTGCAAAGGAGGCCCCAGGATTGCAAAAGAGGCTCCCAGGATTAGAAAGGAGGCCACCAGGATTTCAAAGGAGGACTCCAGGATTGCAAAGGAGACCCCCAGGAATGCAAAGGAGGCCCTCACGATTGCAAAGGAGGCCTCCAGGATTACAAAGGAGGCCGCCCAGGATTGCAAATGAGGCCCCCAAGATTGCAAAGGAGGCCCCAGGATTGCAAAAGAGGCTCCCAGGATTACAAAGGAGACCACCAGGATTTCAAAGGAGGACTCCAGGATTGCAAAGGAGGCTTCCAGGATTGCAAAGGAGGCCCCAGGATTGCAAAAGAGGCCCCATGATTACAAAGGAGGTCCCCGGGAATGCAAAGGAGGCCCCCAGGATTGCAAAGGAGGCCCCATGATTGCAAAGTAGGCCCCCAGGATTGCAAAGGAGGCCCCCAGGATTGCACAGGAGGCCTCCAGGATTACAAAGGAGGCCCCCAGGATTGAAAAGGAGACCCCCATGATTGCAAAGGAGGCCCCCGGATTGCAAAGGATGCCCCAGGATTGCAAAGAAGGCCCCCATGATTACAAAGGAGCTCCAGGATTGCAAAGGAGGCCCTCAGGATTGCAAAGGAGGACACCAGGATTGCAAAGGAGGCCTCAGGATTGCAAAGGAGGCCCCATGATTACAAAGGAGGACTCCAGGATTGCAAAGGAGGCACCAGGATTGCAAAGGAGGCCCCAGGATTACAAAGGAGGATTCCAGGATTGCAAAGGAGACCCCCAGGATTGCAAAAGGAGACCTCCAGGATTGCAAAGGAGGCCCCAGGATTGCACAGGAGGCCCCTAGGATTGCAAAGGAGGCCCTCAGGATTGCGAAGGAAGCCCACAGGATTGTAAAGGAGGCCCCCAGGATTGCAAAGGAGGCCCTCAGGATTGCAAAGGAGGCCCCCAGGATTGCAAAGGAGGCCCCAATACGGGAAGGGAGACCTCAGAAAATGAGAGAAGGCCCTAAGACGGAAGAGAAAGCCAGTGGATATGAGATGAGGTTTCGGAGACGTAAAAGCAGTCCCCGAAACGGGTAAGGTTCCACCAAGATAGAAAAGGATAAATCAGAAAAGTGGCAGGAAGCACCTAATTCGGAAGAGGACGATATAAGATTGGAAAGAGACCCTATGATGCACGAGGAAGCCCCTAAAATAGAAGAGAATGGCCATTAGATAAGAGGGATGGCTCCCAGGCGAGAAAGAAGGCTTCAAGACGGGTAAGAAGGTCCCCAGGAAATGACAAGGTAACTGAGATAGGAAAGGTTGCGTGTAATTTGGAAGAGGAGCCACCTAAGAGAGAACAAGAGTCCACCAGGAGATAAGAGGCCATCCTTAAAATGGGAAAAGATAGAATCAAAACGCGGAACAGGAGGCCCCGAAGACGTGAAAAGGAGGCCCCTAATTTGAAAAAGAAAGCCTCCAAAAGAAAAAAGGAGGCCCCTGCCGGACTCGAGAGGAGTCCCTCGAGATGGAGTAGGAGGTCTCCAGGGCCGAATGAGGCCCCGACGACCGGAAGGAATTCCCAGGAAATGAGAGAAGGCCCTTAAAATGGGAGTGGTAGGTAGCAGGTATGGAAGGAGGCGAGGTTTCCAAAATTGAAGATCCCCTCAAGACAAGCTTTGCGAGGACAAAGGAGGAGGCCTACGAGGCGTGGCAGGAGGCCCCTAATTTGGCAGAGGATGCCCCTGGAACATGAGAGGAAGTCCCATGTCATGTTAAAGGGGCCCCAGGATGTGGGAGGAGGTCCTCCAAAACGGGAGAGGAGGACCATTGAATATGGAGGAGGGTAGGACGGACGAGAAGACGTCCAAAACCGGTAAAGAAGCTCCAGGAAATGAGACGAGACCCCTAAGACGCGAGAGGAGGTCTATAATTTGCTAGAAGCACCTGAAATGGCAGGAGTCGTGCCGGGGTATTTGAAAATCACGACATGGGCCCAAAAAGATCCGGCCGGGGCCCCTAAAAATCTCGCTGATCCTATGGATACCAAAAATGCACGCCCGGATCATGAAAATCATGCTAGGGGCACGATAAGTCGTACTGTTCCCCAACAGTATCATTTGGACACAAATGAAGCCGGGGCAACGAAAAACAATCCGGACATGGATAATCACTCTTGGGCCCCAACAATGACACCAAAAGCATCCAAAACGTATTGGGCACCCACAAAGTGTCGAGGTCGCTAAAACTCGCGCTAGGGTTCCAAGCAAATGACGTCGGGACACAAAAGATTACATTGGACTAAAAAAGTCGCGTCGCAGCCTTCGAAAATCTCACTGGGGACCAAAAAAGTCGCGCCTGGACCCCAAAGGTTGCTGCTGCCCCAAAAATCAATTATCAACCGGAATGTCACTCTGCGCCCAAAAAAATCGGGTCAAAGTCCCCGCAAAACCCGTTGGGCACTGGAAAAAAACGTGTCAGGGTACCGAAAAAAATCGCACCTGGAGACCGAAGAATCGTACCAGGACCCAAAAACATCACATAAGGACCTATAGAAAAAATAGAACTCCTTCGGTGGCCGCAGTGACATATCAAAGGGGCAAATGGCCCCTCCCTCCTAAGAGGGATATGCTCCCAAGAATCGAGCCGAGGCCCCCAAAAGTCGCGCTGGGACCACAAAAATTCGCGTCGGTCCACCAGAATTCGCGTAGGGGCTCAAAGTAAATACGTCGGGCCCCAGAAAACTCGCTCCGAGGCACGAAAATATGCAACAGGAAGCGCCAAGATCGCGTTGGGGTCACAGCTAAGTACAACGCGCCCCGCAAACTCGAACCGGTCCCACCAAATTTCGCGCTCGGACCCACAATTCGGTAGTACCAAAAATTTCGCGTTCGGACCCATCGGTAGTACCAAAAATTTGGTCTGGGCATCAAAAATTAACGTCGGGGCTGCCAACAATTGGCATCTATGGCCCCACATAGGCACAGTGTGACCCCCAAAGTCCCATCGGTATCCGAAAAATAAAGCCGGAGCCCTCCAAAATCAGGAGGGATTGCAAAAAATTCCGGGTCAGGACAATGGTTCTGGAGCACCGAACATGTCATCAGATGCCTTGACAAATCGCGTACGGCATCGAAAAACATACCGGAGCTCGAAGAAAATCGAGGTGAGATACAAAAACATGGCACCAGGGACTCGAAACATCAGAGCGGGATTCGGACGTTAAAGAAAATTCAGAAGAGATCCACAAAAATCGCGTTGAGCCCAGATAACTGGCGTTGGGTTCCGCAACCACGCGCCTGGGCGCGATAAGTCGCGCTGGGACCCAGAAAAAACGCACCGAAGCCTCAAAATCGTACTGGGGCCCCACAAATGTGCGTCAGAAGCCCCAAATAAACACAGCGGGACCCTAAGAGCACAACGGGGACCGAAAATGCGACTGGCCCTTCAAAGCGCAGTCTCGTAAAATGCGGCAGGGTCCGAAAACATGCGTTATAGCCATAACTATATATACCGGGAACACTAAAAAAAACAAAAAACAAAAACACCGGAAGCTCTCAGGGCACACAGGGGCCATATGACCGCACAAGGGCCTGAAAAGAGGCTGGGGCCGCAAAAAGCAACATGATCCCAAAACGAACAAAAATACCGGGCACTAAGTAAACACATCGAGATCTTTGAAAGCGCCCCGACAACTAAAAAAAAAAATATTCGATGCGCAAAAAAGCAACAAAACCCTAAAACGAGCAGGGGTTTCGAAAATGCGTTGGGCCTCTAACAAAAATGAATTGGAGCCTTAAGACACATCCGTAGACGAAGAAATACGAAACGGGTCCAAAGAAGTACACTCTGGCAGGGCTTCGGTTCGGTAGTCAACCTGGAAGCATGTTTAATCAAAGATATGAGGTGCATCAAAGCTCAGCGGGTATCCGCATTTCTTCACCATAAAATATGGTAAGACGGGAACTAATGATCGAATTTAATTAATCGAATTTTCGCAGCGAACGCCCATACGAAGCATTTTATCACGTCAGATATGGCGCAAGTCTATCATGTGGCAGCAATTAACAAAGCGTAGGAGGCCCAGCAGAATCCGTAGCATCGCACGAAGTGTGGCGAATGCGCCGAATGCGCAAGATGGGTGTGCACGTGCACTAACATTGGCGTCGTGGCGACCGGGCACCATGAACTGGAATGTCTGAAATTAGAAAATTTTACATTTTAAAGTGATTTGTGCAGGTGTAATTTCAGCAGTGCGAGGTGACTTATCAAGGAATACCAAAAGAATACATTTGAACAGGTTGTGGGAGCTAGGGTTGAAATCTGACGAATCAGAAGCGATAGTGGTAGATTAGGCCCCTCCACAGGATAATTCAGTTGATCACTAATTATTTTATTTAAAAAGTTCCCCTTTGACAAAATAGTGGTCGAAATCGGAAGACTTTATTCAGTAGTTAGACCCCCTCCAAATACGTTTGCCCCCTCCCCTTGACGCAAATATAGGTGCGTCACTGGTCTCCCAATAGTTTTCAGAAACTTACGCCCATGGTGCAAAGCCAACATTGCGGGGGTAAATTCCCCCTCGCAAGCATACAAAACAACACCGATGCCCCATATTAAATTGGAGGAATGATGTTTTAAAATGTATTTTATTCCTACAAAGTTGTCTTCTGTGATTACAGCCTGCATGATTAGAGCTTCCCAGCTTCAGTACCTTCTCAACGACATAATTTACAAAACGGTACAGCACAGCGATAACCATGGGCGTGACGGCGTGGAATTCGAAGGTTTTTCATTATTTATGCATTGTCATTGTTACATTGTTGCATTGCCATTGATGCATGGTTGTTCAATGCTTGTTCTTGCCGTGAATTTATTCGCGGAGTATTTATTATTTTAGCTTCTGTGCCAAGTGCCTTGCAACCAGCACCAAATGTTATGAAGAAAAAAAATCCCTAAGATGACGATCAGAAAACCAATTCAATCTACTTCTCGTTGTCACCTTCGCGAAATTGTTGTCCTGGGACTGAGAAATGATCGTTTAAGTTTGTTTATGAGATCAAGCTGGTGGGAATGACTAACAGTAGTGATGAACCTAGCTATATTCAGTTAAACTTGGTGAACAAAGAAGTGGGTTGATCAATGGGAGATATCTTTAAGATATGCTCACCACGAGCCCCACCAGCTCGCTACAATCTAGAGGCCAGCGGGAAGATTCTTCTCGTCGATAAAGCATAAAGATATTGGTTTGTTTTGGCACTGACGTATTTATCTACATTTGCTTATTTATACCCTGATATGGCTCGGTTCTCAGCGAAAAAAAAAGATTCTTGCTATTGCGCTTTGCGTAAATTATATACCATGCCAAGAACAAACAAGACATCAATATGAAATCATGTTCCCATTCGGGAACCATACTAAGAGCCTAAAAAGCAAGAGGAGGCCCTAACACAGTGGAAGCCCCTTTTCGGGGAGCAGGAGGCCCCCTATCAACATTGCCCCCCCTGGAAGAATTTCGTGGCGACGCCACTGCCTGTACCGTATTTAGCCATACACAGAAATTTGTTTAAGCTCAGCATTGGTGCAAAGCAGACGTTTGTTTTTTACCGTTTTTCTCAATACATGGGATAAAATGAGGCAGATGGCGGGACAATATGGGGTAATTTGCAAATGTTATGTAGCAAACAATGCGAGACTGTTTGTTACCTGAGCATTAACAGTTTATGTAAATCATTGCCCCATAATTGTTTTTTTTTCGCAGAACAGAAGGTAGTAGGTGAAGACAAAACCCTAGATGACTACGAACTAAGTCGACAATATGCTAGGCAATCATGCAGGCCAGTGCCGCAGCCAGGATTTTCCTAGGAGGCGACCCCCCCCCCAACAATGTGGTGAAACAGAAAGCTGCCGGCGCACAAAGCGCACCATATATTTAGGCTTTGACGTGGTAAAATAATGTGTCCCGTTTGATCTTGTGTATTTGTTTGGGGGTGCGAAGCTGACTGCGCCTCTGGTGCAGGCGACAGTGCCAACCAAAAGATGATAGTGACAAACGAACTGGCTGCAATCTACATCTGTTAGCAAGGTTGTCATGGCACAAGTGCCAGAAATCTAGTATATTTAAAATTTAGCAGTTACTACAGCTGTGCAGTGCGAAGTAGGGACAAAGCAGGGTACACTGTTTTGCCTCGTCCCTCACACCCTGTTATGCCCCAAGAAACAAATTTGGTTAGTTGAGCGTACCGCCATGCTTAAGCATGGTATCAGAGACAAACATTTTGCAATATGAGAGACTGATATCCAAGCTTCCAGTGTAATATCAGTCTGAAAGTAATACACGACTCACAAGCCTCCAATCACAATAATCTGTGGATGCAGAAATAAAATCAGTCCTTAAAAATAATAAAATGCGTGCTATGAACACTTCACCTCACGATCCTCCTGCTACATCAGAAAGGACGTTGAATGGGATGACTATTAATGGGATAACTATTAATGGGATGACTATTAATGGGATAACTATTAATGGGATGACTATTAAGTGGTAAGAGTGACACCAGGTCGCAACGCTAATGAATGAGTACTTCTGAGATCCCATTTTCCCCCACTACCCCGTTTTGCGCCCCTTTCCCTTTCCTAGGATTTACTACAGCGGACAAATTGGACAAATGGATTTCGGGGGGGCCAACCAGCATATTTTGTTTTAAAAAGTCACCCGATTTCAACAACTGGTGGGTCTAGCCCACTGATTGGTGGGGGGGGGGGTACAACTTTCGGAGCCAGTCCAGCCTTGCTTGGCACATTTCGCAATGGTGTACCTAGTATTTGCTTCAGAGGTGGAGGGAAACGGATTTGGGGAATGTCCAACCTTTACATGCCCATATTTTTAAAGTCACCGGATTTCGATCACTATTTTTCAAAAGGTGCTCATTAAAAAAGAGAATACAACTAATATTAACATGAATTCATGTGTATGGCATCCAATCTAGCACCATCGCTTATAATTAACCAGAATTCGACACCTTCTCCTTGGTCAATTTTTTCTGGTATGTTTTTATTAGTTATACTCGCTCTGTTAAGCTTACACCAACAAATAGCATAAACTTTCGAACTTCACGCATTGCAGTTAATAACGCCCAGTCGTCACCACGTCAACGTTCGTGCATGTTTACGCCAGATTTGAGCATTCGTCACATTCGCCACACTTCGTGCGTATCTCTGTTTTTTGCAATTTTCCTTACGTTTTGATAATTGGGTTCGGTGAGAAAATTTGATGACTTCAAGCCGGTTTTTTATCTTCTTCTTTTTGGAGGGCACGAGTTCCCGGTGGCTTTGAGCGGGGCCCTGCAATATCGTTTCGCAAGCGGTGACGTCACATGGGCTGGACAATTGCTCGGCGCTCCAGCCAAACTTCCGTGTTTCCACACGATATTTTCGATCTTAAATACCATCGAAATTGGACAAAATCGGGTTTATTTGGAAGCTTGAAGAATCTTATCCACGAATATGAGCCTTATTTTTATCTAACGCCATTACTTTTTGCTTCGACCCACGCTGACTGCATTCATGTCGAGCGCCGCAGGAATCGCGCGGTGCCACGGGTAGTAGCAGAATGATGAGACAGGCCAACTGAAGATCACGGCTGGAAAGAGGGGTAGGAGCAAGTAAGAGACAACTGTTGCAACATGATTCCTCCCCACTCGGTGAAGGAGCGTAAACAAGGGTGCGGCACTGGGGGCATGTGCCTCCCATGAGAAAGTTTGTACCCATCCGGCCAGGAAAAGACGCCAACGTTATATTTAGGCTACCGGCGGAGGTACCGATACTGGTTGGAATGTCACGCCCTTATCACCCATTTGCGGATGCGGAACCTGTAGCTGTTTTTCAGGATTGTTTTCCAGTTTGCATTCATATGCGTCTAGACCAGAGGTGTTCTTTGATATATATATATATATATATATATGCATATATATATATATATATATATATATATATATATATATATATATATATTTATATATATATATATATAAATATACATACATATATAACATATGTATATATATATATATATAATATATATATATATTATATATATATATATATAAATAACCGGCCATTTCGGATTATGAAATGGAAATATTTGAAAACCCCAATGATATATGAATGTGATTGTATTGCCGGTCATTTTATATATGAAAACTTGCCAGCCAATTCGGAAGCATTTGAACAGGAAGGAGAGGGTTGAAATCCACTGACTTCGGAACGATGGTGATATATTTGGGCATCTTGCATCTCCACATTAAGCTGTTCCTACTCATCTTAGCATAAAATAATAATGGGTACTTATGAAAAATACAGGTCAAATTCAGCGACTATTTGCTTTGCGATTATTGAGTGTTGCTTGAGCCACTTCGAAATCCGTTTGTCCCCACCTGCAAATACTAGGTACGCCACTGTCCACGCTACTCTATCTGGGATGTGTGAACTTTGAGCCTTAGTCACTGAAAGGGGCTTAGACCTCCAATGTAAAGTACAGTCCATGAAATATAGGTGTTTCTGTTGTTTGGGAAGGGAACGTGATGTGAACAGTAGGAGCAGTTCCTCCCACAACTTGAAAACACTGCAGCTTAAAGCTTTGGATTCCTTGGTTTTTCAAGCAAACATTTGGAGACATCTGGATAAAAAGCTTCCCCTGCACCAGCCTTGAAGGCCTGTCGATAGCACTGACCATGAGTGCATTCCAGAGTGAGGCCACAAGGTGACCAACCCCCTCCATGAACTGATGAAACTGCAATTGAAATTGATCTGAAATTGAATATCCAGTCCACTGAAGATTACAATATTGGTATGAATACACACAGACATGTTTCAACCCCTTTCCACACCACTTTGGAATAAGAGAAGACCACAGACATAATTAATGCTGTTCTCCAACATACCAGGTTTTCCTGCAAAATGCTGAAATTATTTGCTATCCCAGAAAAAAATGAACCTTACTTGTCATAAAAAGAGGTGGTTTAGTGCTTTATTCATCTTTTTAGACATGGATGGCCACCAATTCTCTTCTTAATAGCATCTTTTGCATTGCAGTCGGTCCAATTTTTTATCCGAAGTGCACTCAGTTTGCCTTTTCCTTTAGGGGTCATGGGTCTCTGTGAACCAGCTGATGCACACAGTGCACTTCAAGTTACTAAGATTTACAGTCTAGGATGTGACCATGCAGAAAGACTGCTCCAATGCATATGCACTTCAGTAAGAAAATGGAATTAATTATGCATGTAATTCACAAGCAAATTGCATTGACAAACACATCATAGATGGAAATGAGGATATTTCCATCAAAAGGTTAGGATAGGTTAGGTTAGGTTATACTGCATTTTTAAAAACATTTATTTTTATCTTATGCTACCTAAATGGAAGCCCTTTTTCGTGTTATTTTGCTCACAACCTGAAAAGTAAGCATTTGCACCGAAAAATAAGTGGTCGCATCATCTTAGTCACGTTCACAATCATTTAATTGGAATTATAAATTCCAAGGATTAATAAAACACAGTAAGCCTACGTTCATATTTGGCAAATCCAGCTATGGTTTCATTTTCAATTCGTGAAACTTTAAGGGTTATGAACGATAACAGGTTGAGGGTTGTTGTATCCTATGAATTGAGGAAATGCTGCACCAAACTTAAGAGAATGTTCAATAACCTAGGAATCCAACGAATATTCATCAGCCACTTATTTCAATTTCCCATGCCAACAATCAGAAACACTGTATGCCCAACCAAACAACACTCTGATGTCTTCGCTGCGCCACAGATGAATCTAAGCTAAGTTTTAAAACGTATTTGGAACATTTACGTGACGTCACCGTATATACCAAAATCCTAGTAGATTCTACTAGAAATGTCGCATATTCATGTTACGTCGCTAGGGCTGGAACTAGAAAACCTACTAGATTCCGTTGTACCCTTTAATATTAGTACCCAGGCTTTGAGGGCACCGCTGGGTTTATTTAGAGCCCGCGACGGGAATGTTTGGGGACATCGGCGGAAATTGTCGGAGCCCACGTGATATTTGTTGTGGTCCCAATGCGATTTTAAAGGCTCCGGCGTGATGTGTCGGTGTTCAGGCATTCTTTTTCGGGCCCAGGCACGAGGTTTCAGGACCCCGAAACGAGTTATCAGGGCCCTGATGCGAGTTGTCTGGGCACAGGCACTAGTTTTCTGTTCCGGACGCGATTTTTTGGGGACCTTTTCTGTTTTTTTTTTAGCCCGGGTCGTTTTTCCCGGTCCCGGCATGACTGATGGCCCCGTCGCGATTTTTTTTCTGGACCCGGCGGAATTCTTCCTGGGACTCTGCACTTTTCTTTCGGGGCCCGACGCGATTTTACGAGCCTGTGGTGCGATATTTGACGTTAAGTTCCTGTTTGTCTACTGAATTCCATGGGATGTTTTAAGTGGCAAAGGTTTGGACATGTTAACCAGTACTGTCGGAATCGCCCTGTGTGTGACAGGCGCCTCCTACGACAGTAATAAATTATTCGTGAAATAGGGTGGAATATACCACTTTTTGAGCACTCAATCGACATCTTTCTCCATGAAGTATTGACATCCTGCTCCTTGATGCGTGCTTATGAAGTCTTCGTATTTCATTTCTAACAGTATCTCGTCTATACGTGTCATGCTCATGCTCCAGATTAGGAATGGTGATACACGAACATTTCGCAACGCAATTTCAGGTAAAGGGATTACCTATAATGTGATAATGACATACAATACCGGTGTATAGCATGTGTATTTTTCACCCTATCCCAAATATAGCTCTTCCTAGTTTATGAATTTGAAAGCAAATGAAAAAGGAACAGTCATAAGTACACCATTGGCTAAAATTTCAGTCTGAAAGACATTTAAAACATTTTAAATGACACTAATTTCATGGCAAATTTCGACATCCTACTCTGCTCGTTTCGACATCTCACACCTATCGAAAAACTATTATTTTAACACTGTCATACGAGCATGCAAGTGAGCACTGCACCTCTGATATTGCCTTTTATACAAACTGTGGCAGAAGACAGGATCCTCACTTCTTAATACCGCACCTGCTCGAGTTACATAAAGATAATGAAATTTGTTCAATAAAACACACACTCAAAGTAACATTCTGGGAGGCTAGGGATCTCTACTGCCATGCTCATCCTAGAATATCGTACTCCTCGAAAGTTACAAATACGACGTCTGTTCCACAACCTGTGCATGTAAATATAACCCGTGAACTGATTGCAGCACTAAGTGAGCTTCATGTGCACCAATCGCATCGCCAACGAGGAAAATACAGCCACTACACTACCAGGGATACCTGCTCAAAAGAGGCCATCCGACCAAATCCCCGCCGCGGTCTCCGCGGGATCGGGGGGCAGCGAGTGGTAAGACGCTCAGCGGAAAAAGTGACCCAGCGAGCCCTCGATGTCCGGTGTCCACCCCACCGTCGTTGTTTTCAATCCTTCCATTGGCCAGTACCCAATCCGTATCCGCTGCTAGCCCCCCCCCCCCCCCACCACCACATCCGCTTCCAGCCATCACCCACATCCTCCGATTTCTTCGACACTTGGAGCCAAATCCCTGTCTTCTACTTTTGTACTCGCCACCACCAATACCGCGACCACCACAACCACTACATCCTCCAGATGTCCCCCAGCCGACCTCAACATCACAGTCTACCAGCTCCCTCCCCAGACCTCCAGCCACGCTGGTGGCTGCACCAAGGATCGGACCCGTTAGTGTTGAGGTGCGCCTCGTAACTCCTGATCTGATGAGAGCCTATGGTCGTGCCGCCCGACGTGCGTCAATCTACCAGCTCCCTCCCCAGACCTCCAGCCACGCTGGTGGCTGCACCAAGGATCGGACCCGTTAGTGTTGAGGTGCGCCTCGTAACTCCTGATCCTATAAGAGCCTATGGTCGTACCGCCCGACGTGCGTCAATCCTAGTGGCGACCTCCGCCTTCACGAACAGCCGCGACTACGATGAGGCAACCGGAAACCCCTCCACGTCAAGCGGAACACTCTTCAGTGTCCTCCCCTGTGTCGGGTCGCGCGACGAGGCGGACTCCACCCGGGGCTGCGTCACAAACCGAGTTCGGAAGCCCGCGCTCACGCCCACCGAGCCAAGCATCTCCGGCTGCAAGATCGATGACACCATGGCTATTGTTAATCTTAGTCTTTTGCGTTTTTAGCTCACGACTTTCACTTAAACTTAGCTGACGTATGCGTACGCATGCGTTCTCCAATGGAACTGTAGAGGTCTGAGGACCAGTATTAACGAACTATAAAACATGTTGCATCATCGTGCACTGCCAGTGTGTAGTATGCCACGCTCTTCCCTGGTGCGCCTTTTCACTTGAACAATTCGGTTTTGCGTAAGGACGTTTTTACTCACACTGTGGCAGATGGTAGTGCATATTGCCGTCCACCACTCAATCCCCTTTCAACAAGTACTGCTGACTTAAAATATTTGGTTTGTCGCAGCTCGGATAATAATAAATCGCAGTGTTGCCGTCCACCACTAAATCCACTTTCAACAAGTACCGCTGACTTCAAATATTTGGGTCGTCGCAGCTCGGATAATAATAAATTGCAGTGTTGCCGTCTACCACTTCCTTGAAGTCAACAAGTACCGCTGACTTCAAATATTTGTGTTGTCGCAGCTCGGATAATAACAAATCGCAGTGTTGCTAGCATATGTTCGGTATGTTAGCACCGCGAGGGACAATATTTCCACTGTTGGAGCAGCCGCAAGCAGGGAATCAGCTCACGTCACCGGTGATTATATGTGGAGATATTAGCACACATCAACCTCCTTGGCGTTCAACCAACACAACTAGTCGGTGATGTGCATTCGGAATTTTCCTCTCTGCGTTGTCAGCTCGGGACTTCCAACACATTTTATTTGTCAACGGGGCAGACTTCGTGCTGAATCTCACCACTTGCCGTCCAGAACTTTTCACCTGTTTGGAGTGCTCTGTGGATGACGACCCAGCTACCAGTGATTATTTCCTTGTTTCGTCACGTTTTGTTGACCGAGTGGAAGAGCTTCCACTCGGTCATTTTTGTGGAAATGAAAAAAAATCAACACGTTTTGTTGACCGAGTTTCCACTCGTACATTTTTGATATGCTGACACTGAGGCCAAAATACATTGCATAAGGTGAAAACAATTCTATTACTTTTCTCCTTACGAGTGACGATCTAGGATTTCACAAATCACCCTTCGTCGCTTCTGAATTTCCATAATATCATTGTGACTGTCTCGTAGGTCAGCCTAGGTCACGTTAGCTTTGGTCACAAGCTAACGATAAAAAAAAAACGCGTGAACAAAAATTTCGAAATTGACACAAGATGCAGTGGATCATGATGAGTTCAGCGATATATAGCTTCGTGCAATTCCTATTGCTCTTCATTGAGTTCCAGGTCTCCAAAGATTTAGGTGACCTCTCAAAAATGTTCGATGCTATAACTCCTTAACCGTTGCTCCGATCCTTCCCAAAATTGCACAGCTGGATTATCGAGACAAACTAACCCTATAACAGTATTTTCATCGAGATATAGTGTCATTTGGCTCTTTCACTTGCCGATTTGTCGTGGAATGGGCCACCTACCACAATTCGGAAACATTTCTGCCATTTGTTTAATCCTTGACATCACAACGAGGTAGAACACTTGTGCAACAGAACACATGACTAGATGACACAGGTTAGATGACTAACATTCTCTTCCCATCACGTGCCACGAACATCAAAGGGCTTGTATTTCAGTAGTATACTGTTTTAAACAAATATTAAAACAGGGCACGATAGATTACCGCAAAAAGTACCATGTATGCCTAATTTTGAACGGATATGTATAATTTTACGGGCAAAACCTTATGTTTCATTTTTTCGCTTCGAAAGATAAGATACCAAACTTCATTTCTGCACCTAAAGTGGGGGGGGGAGGGGCTCGCTTCCCAGTTGGGAGGCTGAGCCGCAAGTTTGGGGGTGAGGGTGGGGGGTGGGAGCTGGAACCCTCCCAATTGAATATGATCCTACACCACTGCTTACATGCCTATTCTAATCATTTTCACCGTGAACGACTGTGACACCGAATTCCACCGTGACCGTGACGTGAATCAGTTTTGCACCTCCATGAGGGTATATCGAACTCGTGTCATCATCTGGCGGGGTGTTCAGTGTTTTGTGTTCGGCATCCCTGAGGTGTGCATTGTGCTTCTCTGTAATCCTCCGCTTGCTTTAGCATATATAGGTGAAATGGTGAGGAGCATAAATGGTACATGCTGTTAAATGGACCGAATTTTCAGGTGACAACGTCCCCGCGGACCCCCGTCACGGCAGTTACAATACTTCCTACCGAAGGGGAAGCTGCGTGGAGCCTGAGCTGAGGACGTTAGCAGCCTAGATAACGTTGTACCACTTTTCCATGCAGCCCTAGCTTGGACATGGGAAGATTTGATTACAGCATCAACTCTCCTCGACAGCACATCGTCGATAAACGGCAGTGATATGAAGATCATTTCCGAATGGGGATATTTCTTGGAAGGTTTCGAGGAGGTTATTGTGAAGCTTGGAATTTCAGTCGTTTAACTCAAATTCCTTGGGGTAGCATTACTCAAAGCTTGGGAGTAGCCATTAGCCAAAATAAGCCGTGCACACACCCCAGACAACAAATGGACGACCACTGCAGTCTCACGGCAGTCTCCGCAGTCTCCTTGTCATGGCGGGGAGCGTCGGCTGCATAGCGGAGGAACGTCGGCTGCATGTCAGCAGGGGCGAACATTCCACTCCCCAGCCGACAGCGGACCGCTAGGGTCCCGATAGCGGCCCGACATCGGCCTCACGTCGGTTGCATATCGGTTAGGTGTCGGCTGCATGTCGGCATGGGTGGACATTCCACTCCCCAGCCGACATCGGGCCGCCAGCGTCCCGACAGCGTCCCGATGCAGGACCGAGCATCGGGTCGATGTCGGGCCGCTGTAGGCATTTTCACTGGGTTGTTATTTTTTAAAACTTGTATTACTTATTCTATTATTTTACTAATAATTTTCATGGTGTTCGCTCCAAGACGCTTAAGCACCAGTGATGAAAAACAAATTTATTGGAGAGCGTCCATGATGCCCGTGGTTATGCACGGTAACTGGAGAAAAACCTTGAGGCTTACAATCACGATGTTATAGCATGGACGTTATAGCATTGAAGTAGGGGGACACATCGGTCAGCCGATCTCCAACCAAAGTCGACCCTGAATCCGCCGCCCGCTCCCTCCCCAAACCCTACAAGCAAGGAAAGCGTGGCAACGACACCCGGTGTTTCCAGGCGGTCACCCATCCAAGTACTAACCGGGCCCGACGCTGCTTAACTTCAGCGATCAGACGGGAACTGGTCTTTTCAGCACGGTACGGCCGCTGCACGCGTCGGATCGTCAGCTCATGCCAAGCCACTCACCCCCATGGATGTCAGAAAATAAATATTTGGAGTGGGGAGCTAAGGACAATGCAGGCATCTCCAAAAGAGACATTCATCGGATTTCGCCCACTATATTTTGCGCATTTGGAAATCCTCGTTTGTATTTTTTACAGCTGTGAGCTGTCTTGGTGCCTATCTAGGTACCTACCTAGCTACCTATGTACATTTCTTGAGTTCACGGAAGTAGGAGCGCAGGGGTGTTGTTTTGTATTCTTTTGGAAGGGCGTGTGCCCCCTCAATGTTCAATCTTGCCCCCCCCAATAATGCATTTGCCCCCCTCCCAATATGAAATGGAAATTGGCATGCAGCAAAAAGCATAAAACTGCGGGCTGCGATTGGAGCGGGAGCACCGATGGCCCCGCAGATAGTCCCATCGATGGCCTCGCCGATCGTCCTGTCGATGGCCCCGCCAATGGCCCCGCCGATGGCCCCTCCGATGGTCCTGGAACTGGTGACGTCCCCCCGTTCTCTCTGGTGACCTGCCACTCAGGACGGTTTCCAGGCGACTGACCGCCACCCTTAACTTCGCGACTATACCCTGTAGTATTGCCAGCGTACTGGTGTCCGGAGACACTGCGCCGACTGGCACCGTCTGCGCTGCTGAGTATCCTGCCGCCATTGCTGACACCAGGCTTGAAGCCGACACTTCCAAGAATCTGTCAGCTGCGGTAGCCAGTTGACCCAGAGAAGCTTCCTCTGACGGCAGCGATAATGCTGCCAAAGCTGCCTGCGGCAACCGTCGAAGAAATTGTCTTCAACATTTCACGGATGTGTGGGGCATCTCCTGCTGTGCCATGTTCGAAGTGCATCGACAGGAGCAGCTGTAACGGCCTCTGGTCTCCGAGCTGCTGGTAGGGCAATAGGACTTCCAGGAGGGCCGCTCGCGATTGCGCGAATCTACGTCTCAGGACGTCAATAAGGATCACGAAACTGGGCGTCTGAGCCTTGATAATATCCGCACCTGCGTGGTGATCGACATAGAAAGGCTTGCTACCAGCAGGAAGAACTTGGTGCTGTCTTCTTGGATTCCAGCCACCTGAAACGCACAGACCGTCTGCGTTGGCTAGAGGTCTGTCTTCTTCGGAGAAAGTAGAAACCTGTGATAGCCTGAACTCGGCCAGCTGCTAGCTTGCAGATGCAGGAGTCAGGGCAGATACAGTAGGGGGGGAGGACTGGGGGAATGTGCCTCCCTCCCATGAATGGTGGCCGCTCCTCCGGTCGGGCAAAGGCGCCCATCCGGGAAGGCTCGAGTGAACCCCCCATAATTTTTTAGTCAGAAGCGCCCCTCCGAAAGAAAATGCCTCTTCAGTGTGCTTGAATGGACCCCCCCCCCCCCTTGATTTTTTTTTTCGGCCAGAGGCTCCCATCGGGCGGAAAAGGCACCCATCCAGGCAGAAGCGAGTTCAGAAATTGTCATGGTTGACCTGTACAGAAGAGACCGGAACAGGTACCCGGACCTGTCCAGAGGAGACTGAGCCGGGCACCGAGACCTGTACAGAAGAGACCGGGACAGGTACCCAGACCTGTCCAGAGGAGACTGAGCCAGGCACCGAGACCTGTACAGAAGAGACCGGGACAGGTACCCGGACCTGTCCAGAGGAGACTGAGCCAGGCACCGAGACCTGTCCAGAGGAGACCGGAACAGGTACCCGGACCTGTCCAGAGGAGACTGAGCCAGGCACCGAGACCTGTACAGAAGAGACCAGGACAGGTACCCGGACCTGTCCAGAGGAGACTGAGCCAGGCACCGAGACCTGTCCAGAAGAGACCGGGACAGGTACCCGGACCTGTCCAGGGGAGACTGAGCCAGGCACCGAGACCTGTACAGAAGAGACCGGGACAGGTACCTGGACCTGTCCAGAGGAGACCGAGCCAGGCACCGAGACCTGTACAGAAGAGACCGGAACAGGTACCCGGACCTGTCCAGAGGAGACTGAGCCAGGCACCGATACCTGTCCAGAGGAGATCGGAACAGGTACCCAGACCTGTCCAGAGGTCAGACACAGGTCGCTGATGGAGGAGACTGGGGCAGACACTCGGACTGCCTCGATGCCTCGATGCAAATAATTCGAGGAGGATGCATTCGAGCACACTAAAAGTGCTCCTTTTTCTCCAAGATAATTCTTCACTGCCTCTGGCTGAAAAATTCGATGGGGATGCACTCGAACTTTCCCAGAGTGGAGCATTTTCCCGGCCGAAGGGGCGCCAATTTCCACGGAGGCACATGTCTTCAGTGCCACCCCTGTATCCGCCCCTGCCTCCAAGTACTTTCGCAGTGGCGCCCCTCCGAAGAAACGGCGCACCTTCAGACAAGTACCCACATGACAATTCCTGAATCCGCCCCTGGCAGGAGTCCCCGGAGCTGGCAGGGCCGCCGCGCCGCGGACGTTAAAATGTTGGGTTTTGATAATTACTTTTTTGCACATCGTCTTTTTTGGCCTACAAGATCGTGTATGACCCATCACCCGATACCCAATCTTCATTATGGGGTATAATTAATTTCCGATATGTATTTGGCTACATGTGTGATACAATGCCTTCTTTTATATCATCCGTGGCATGTGCTATAACGACTACCTTGCCTATTTCGCAGTCACGTACCTACTTGGGGAGTGGCGACGCATACGTATTTTACCATATGAGATATACAGAGCATATAAAACGGAGACACATCAGAAATGGATACTTTTTAGAGCAGCTACAGACGCCCGCACAATAGTACAGAAGCAGCAAAATATTATGCATGCAGTGCATTTAGTGTACGATAAACTAAAACCATCTGAATTCCGTGATATCAGCGAATTAGACAGCCAGACAGTCGTGCACATTTTATGCCCTGTACTGTACTTACCTGTTGTTATTCCGACCTTCTCGTTCACAGAAACCAGGCTTGCTCGCATGTGGCCAGATTTTGTTCCCAGCATTGCTTTTTCCCCTCCCCATGTGTACCGGCTTCTTTTCCTAGATAGTTGTGCAGTCTCACACCCTTATTACGACCTCAAAATGCATAGTCCACGAAGAAAATGTGCGTCTGTGATAATACAGGCAGCAAGTATGCATCTGCCAGGTTTTCGCTTGACGTTGGTGATGAGGGGCCCAATTCAATATCGACAACATTTGTTCTGCTACTTTAGTTTAGAAACGCTACGAGACATGGATCGAGATCCCTTTTACATCGCTCACGACGGCTGCTGCATTCCACCCCATGCATAACCTTAATAGTGGGACACTGGTACTGGTAACGGTGTTGAGGTTACAGGGGTGTAATATAATCGGCTACAGTGGTGTGATATGGTCACACACATGCATTTGTACATCTTGGTATTGCAGTGATACATTATTCATGAAATAGGGTGGAGTATACCACTTTCTGAACACTCAATAGACATTCTTCCCAAAGAAGCATTGACGTGGTGATTCTCAATGGGTGTTTATAAAGTATCAATGGCTTGCTTTGAACAGTACCTTGTGCATAAGTATCATGCTTATGCCTCATTGTCTATTGTGATGCACAACATCTTGTAGCACAATTATAGGTAATGGGATTACCTATGATGTGGTCTGTTATTCCATGCTGTTTGTTCACAGTATGGTATTGTCATTGCTTTCCCCAATAGAAACATCCATATATAGGTGTTCACCAATATAAACCAAAATTGTCACATATAAGTGGGGTATTAGCTTAAAATTGAGCTTGAAGGACTTCAACAATATTGTAAGCACAATTTTTCACATTGTGAATTTTGGCATCCTGTAATTGTTTCAAATTTCAAACCTAACAAAAAACAACATTATTTTAACATTGTGGTGTAGTAGTCTGGCTGTTGGTGGGAGACCGCGGCAGATGGCAAATGACGGTGTCGTTCCTAAAAACTTCTGAGTTTTGTGTCATGTGCCCTCAGATTATTAAAGGCAGATAGATGCGTTGTATTATTTTCTTCATGAGGGAATTTTGCAACAGCCATCACACCTTCATTTATTTAATGACAAGTCACTAGAATGTGAAGGTAAGAAACGGCCTGATTTGATTTAGATTGCCAGATATAGCCATACTTAGCACGTATTCCACCACATACGTTTCCCAGGTTGTGTTCAGCTTACGAGTTTGCGCTGACTGTTCAGACAGAGTGAGCGAGAGTTCCGAGCGAACGCAGTGAAACAAATGCTAAAACCCACTTGGTCTTGTTTGCGTGGATTTTGAGGATATATTGAACTCGGCCTCTTTTCAGATGATATTGGTGTGAGATGAACTGATGTGAAGACGCTGTGTTCGGTAGATTTAACTGGCAACTGTACTTGATAAGGATTGAATATTGTCATCTTTTCACCGTCAAGAAAGAACATTTAATATGATCTCAAATCGATTAAAAAGTTACAAACAAGAACTCCGCATCTTATATTGAATGTCCGAACGCAGTCATCTCCACTGTCTCAGTCTATGTAATGTATGTTGGTATGACCGGAGCCATGATTCCCGACCTGGGTGTGTTTCTGTGTGTCTTGCCTACAAATATTAGTATTACTAATATATTAATAGTTCGCCATCACGCTTGTGTGTGGTTGCGCTGTAGATTATTCGTTGATATATGAGCAACGGAGGAAACGTGGCTCGGGAACTCTTGCACACTGATAGGACGGAACATTTCGAAAATTTTATTCGCTGTTCTTTTGTCGGGTTTTCAATTGAGTCGGACAATTTTATACCCCTTAAGTGATAACCTGGCCTTCTAGAGGTGTGGTTATATTTCTATCTTTATTTTGAGCATCACATAAATTGTAAGTTTATCCCATCGGCAGATTGAGTGGCCTAAATATAGCATATAGACATAATTGAGGACAGGGTCGATTAACACGAGCGCCCCAGGGCCTCTCACATAACACGCACAGGAGGGGGAGGGGGGGGGGGAGGGGGATTCGGCCCAAGCCCCGAAGATTTCGGAAACTACTGAAGCTGTAAGCATACAATTTTGATGATAGATTACTGATGTAGTGAACTACAAATTTCATGACCCTAGGCCATTAAAGTCAAATGAAGTCGTGATCGGCTGCCTCACCGTACCGCCGCTTCACCGCACTAACGAAGCCTTTGTGACCTTAAACGCTCACTGGCCGCCGCCAGGTCGGTCGATTTGGCATCCCGCAACTTCTATATTTACTAACGGGTTTAGATTTTGTGTTGCAAAGGATGCACTTAGTGATTTTTTTAGCAAAGTCACAAGATTGCATTACGATATCGTCGCCCGTCTATGAGATAATGTTATATATATTTTATGTTCTAATAAAAAAACAGCAGAAGCGGGCGGATTCTCCCCCCCCGCTCCTTCGATGCCCGTGTGAAACGGCCACGTCTTATACCTACATCAATCCCGTAGCACTTTGCCCCCCAATAATTTTCATAAAACAACACCTATGCAGGAGAGGATCCAGGGTGCCAAAAGAGCCAACCCACAAGAGGCCGACTTTTGCCGATATTTTGCATTAACTTGACATTTTCTGGAAGTATTATAACATTTTAGTCTGTAAACAATATCTAAAGCAAACCCGACGCATGTTAGCAGTGATGACCTCGCCTTTTTATCCTAAGTTTAATCCGAGCACTTGCTGGGGTGGCTTTATGAACCAGCGTGTAAAGAAAGCATACGACCTTCAATATACCAGGAGGTGCTGAGTTGACATCAAAAGTAACGTTAAGGATTATACTTTATTAGGTACTCAACGTTTCGGCCAGGGGCCACCTGACGATGGCCCCTGGCCGAAACGTTGAGTACCTAATAAAGTATAATCCTTAACGTTACTTTGATGTCAACTCAGCACCTCCTGGTATATTGAAGGTCGTATGCTTTCTTTACACGCAATGTCTAAAACCCAGGAGCATCTAAGAGCCATTCTTCGTTGTATTAAACATTATTTATGAACCAGGGTCGCATTCGCCGTTGAACCCGCCGCTAGATGGCAGTACAACATTTAAAGATGGCGGCTTTGTTTGAGATAAACAATACGCGTAGCGTATTGTGTGATGCTGTCTGAGTTTGCTTCAGAGTAGCACAGCGCATTATACCATACCGAAAGTATCAATTGTGCAAATCTCAGGATATATCGGCGATAAAAAGTATTGTCACTGAGCGTGAAGCTGTATTAGATGCAGGACGCATTTCTTGTGACACGAGTGGGAAAGAACCAGGCAAGATTATGGTGGAGGTACTCTTCATAAAATCCAGCCACCTACGGAAGAAGCCCCATGAGCTGCATGCTGTGGTGGAGTGGGAAAGATTCTGGGTCCAGTGCTCATGCGAGGCTGGCCTCTCAGAAAGCTGCAAGCACTGCATTGCTCTGCTTGTGTACCTAAGGATGAGGAAAGTGAAGGGTCGAGTGATTGTTATGATTGGCAGAACTCTGTACATATTGAATGTGGAAATTACAAATTAGCGTAAGTAGGGCATAAACCCGGAGGTTCTGACCCCAGATGACCTCGAAATTGCTATATATACCTGGCATTGTCATGCAAATGTGGAAGCCCTGCATAATTATTGATGTTGCGAAGATCTGATTCAACCACGTTGCTTTCATGGGTCTGTTGACACCAAATGCTAAGTCATTGAATTATTGGTGTATGACACCAAGTTCATGGCACCAAATACACAGGTGCCTGTCAATTCAAATCAATTAATTAAAGAAAACAATCCAGGTGTTGTCTGAAATATGTTATTAATGAAGTTTAGCTTGGATACAAGATATATCAATCACATGTTTTTCCTCTACAAAGCAAAGGAGATTAGGCTAGGCTTAGTTACTCCTATTTTAATTTTCACATCTTAGAAATGTTTGTGAATTGTTTGAAAATAATTTATTGAAATTTGTCTGACAAATGTTAGGCTAGGTTAAAGGAAACTAACCACCTTTATAATGGGATTTTAACTGAGATAGCAGTTTTGAAGACCACGTCGAGAAATCACTTACCTCATACTCCGTTCGGTCCAAAATATCCTCCAGCCGAAGTTATAAGGCCTTTTATCATCGGTTTTGGGACATGGACAGACTCGGTGGGCGTTGTGAAAATTCCTTTGGCGTTCTGAAATTGTTATTTTATATTATATTTATATTATATAATTATATATATATATATATTATATATATATATATATATATATATATATATAATATATATAATTATATATATATATATATTGTATATTATATTATATAATTTATATTCCTCTCTTGGCGAACCTTTAGAGGCCTATGATAAAAAAGAAAAAACTTTCCAAAATCCCGTTTTTTTAAGTATGGGCATAATATTTCGCAAAACCAATGTCATATTCATCATTTTCAGGTGCCAATACCCCTAATTAGTATGATTGCAGAATTTCGGCAAGGTGGTTAGTTTCCTTTCCAAAAGGTAAATTTGTGCTTTAGGGTGTTTGATAAATTCTTGGACTTTCCTTTTCCAATGCAATGTTTTGGGATGTGGTCAACTATGATGCCTCCCATTACCTGTGCAAATGCTTACTTTTCAGTTTGCGGGCAAAATAACACCAAAAAGGCTTTGAATTATGTAGCATAGCATAACATTAATGTAAAAAGAAGAAAAATGTAGGATAACCTTACGTAACCTAGCCTAGCCTAACCTCCCGTATCAGAAACAAAGCAGTGAAAGAAAGGAAAAATACTCAGCCATTTATTTTCACAATTGCCAACTTAAAAATGTAACATAACTTAGCCGAACTATTTTTCGAGAAAGAAATTGATTCTCTTTTGAAATTTCAATAGAGAATCAAAATATTTTATAAACAAAAAAAATTGACCTAGCCTAACCTAACCAATACTAACTTTAATACTAACCAAACCTAACCCTTTGTCTACTCCATGGAGGTAAATGTGTGGAAAACTTGTCTTGTTAATATCATGAAGCACAAAAATACCGTTGAAAAGCCATGATACCTTTTCTTCATTATATATTCTCCCACTGCCCTTTTTTATATCAATTTCCTCACCAACTGAAAAGTATGCATTTGCGCCAAGAATGAGTAGTCACATCATCTTAATAATTTTAAGAAACGTGTCCTTGCAAAATGTTCTTGAAATGCCGCTTCTGAACTAAAATACGAGTGTATCTAAAATATTTGATCACATTTTTATCTTCCCTTAGAGGGAGCTTGATGCGCAAGCCCGTCCCGTCTGGTCATGCGCAAGCCCGTCTTGGGATCAAGTAGAAAAGCAGTAGATCCGTAGAAAATTGAGTCCTGATTTGTAAATTGCAAGACAGGGTTCCAGTCGCTTCACCCGCTCGCATCTCGCCCCCGGCTGGGAGGGTTAGTTGGCAACTGGCCCGATAAGGCCGGGGACGAGCTACCGGGGCGGCCGTATTGGTGCATTGACGGCACGTTAAACTGTCGGCCAAAATTCTGCCGTTGAACTGTAATTCATGGATCGGGTGGTGGGGCCAATGTTCACACAGGAAGCTCTGCTTAGCAACAGGACCCTGGTTTGCAAGGTCACCCCAATAAGAATTGGAACTAAATTTCTCAACAACAAAAATAAATTGCCAAATGGCTGGCAAGGCTAGGTATATGAGCAGCGTAGGACTCCGGTTTTTGCCAGTTGGTGTCTAGATCGAATTGGGTCATTAAGTACTGTCAACGCATTGTGTTGTTTGATAACTCAACTTTGAGGCTTAAAGTTTATGTGACGCTATCGTGCCTGCCTTGTGCTCTACAGGAGCGATGAAGAAAACTGGTGCTACCAGCGCTACATCCCGCAAGGATGTCGAACGTGCCATTGGGAAATGGTTCACGGGCGGCCGAGCGCGGCGCCGAGACCGCACCCGTGATCATGCGGCACCCGCCCAGTAGGAACCGAGTGTGGACGTGTACATTGTATCACTGCGTAGGGGCCCCGTTCATTCAATGTCATCAGAGGTGTTGAGCTGATAAATATATCAGTTATATGTATGTACGATGTGTGAAAGGTGACTGGTGCATTCAAGTGAAATTACGAATACTCCACGCACAGCCAACGATTTATCAATCCTGACCATTACTACATGACTAATCAATAATGTATAATTGCATACTAAAAAGTAACTTGCTATGGGTGTCTTCACGCCTGCCATGCTAAGTAGAGCTTGTCGCGTGAACACCGGCCCTGCTACCCGATGGACCGGTTGCCGCGTCTCCATCCTTATCGAGCCAGTTGTCAGCTGACCATAAACTCGTGCATTTAGCACTAAGCTCGTCTCACCAGGGAGGAATGTCATCTCCGCGCTCTAACCAACGTAACTAAACATGCATCTACACGTGTCGCTACCGACGAGGTAGTTCGAGCATCGGTTAGTGCATCGTCCATAGTGCATTCGTCTATAGCCATCATATGATGGCTATGGACGAAGAACGCAATGGATGAAATTAATTCATGAATTCTGCAGCATTAGCAGATCCGAGGAGCAGGAGACAATGCTTTCTTCCATTTCCAATACATGCTGTGCACTGCCCATATCGAGCCCATGGCTGGCACATATATGGGTGTGCCCACATGAATCCCATATCTAGCCCATATGGGTGCCATCTGGGACCCGATGGGTCCCACGACAAACCAATATGGGGCCGATGTAGGTTGCCCATGTGGGACCCATATGGGTGCCCATCTGGGACCCATTTGGGACCCACTTTGGAATGCTGGCTGGGCAGTGTTGTGTGACCATTAGGAGGGCAGTACAAATATTGCTGCTGCATGGCTTTGATTCTTTTGGTTGGTGCTGTACTAGCAATACCAAAAGTACATGATCCTCCAGCCCCATACTCATTGGTTAGGTTATAGATGTACTTTTTAATTTCATCACAGGTGTTCTCCTGCAGAGCAGCTCCAGGTTTGGGCTGGTTGATCGAAACCTACCTTCCAAGCCTAACCAATCCTAACCTTAGTGCTAGCTAGCTATTTCCATGCATGCCACTCTGGCTTGTCTGCGTTCTTGTTTCCAAATTGTTTTTGGTAGCGTGCCAGATTTGTCCCACTTTTATCCAAACTCAGTAGTTCAACGTGTCTGCCGATAGGTGGCAACTCTTTCGCCTTGAACGTTCAATTGCTAAGCAGAGCTTGTTGCGTGAGCCATGACCCCACCACCCAATCTATGAATTGCAGTTCAACGGCAGAATTTTGATCGAAAGCTTAACGTGCCGTCAATGCACCGACACGGCCGCCCGGTAGCTCTTACCCGGCCTTATCGGGCCAGCTGCCAACTGACCCTCCCAGCCGGAGGCTAAATGCGAGCGCGTGAGGCGACTCGAACTCTGTGTTGTCAGGACAGGGGAGACCAGTGCAGGCCAGCGCTCTAACCAATTGAACTACCGGGGCGGACCTTTCGTCGCTATGGCTTAAATTAGCAGAAAATGGATGTCATTCGACGTCGCTTGTTGTGCGGTATCAGAAAGTTGATAATTCAAAATAATCTCGACGGTCAAAAGTCAAGCTGATTTATTCGGTCACGTCGCATTTTTGGTGTTCACCTAAGCCTACCCAGATCCACTATCAAGCGATAGCCCATGATGAACCCTCGGGTAACATTTTGAAACCGGGATATGTCAAGGTCAAATCTCAAGGTTAAGGGCTAATTTGATTTTTCTCGAATTCCTTACGATTCGTCACTACGGGTTCAATTTGTACCAAGTGGGTGTCATTTGACGTGGCTTGTTGTACCGTATTATAATGTTAAGAAATCGAACTAATTTTAAAGGCTAAAGGTCAAGCCGATTTTTTTCGATCGCCTCGCTTTTTTTCTTCTCCCTAACCTACCCACATCTTGTATCACGCAATAGCCCGTGGTGAATCTGAAGTAACATTTTAACCCTCGCCCGTATAGGGGGGGGTGCAACCCCCTAAGGATTTTTGTGTATTCCTTCCAAACCGATGAACGGATCGCTCTGAGATTTTCAGTACCCTCTGGGGAAACCTTTTGACGACTTTTGGTGAATTTTTTTTGGGAGGGCATGTCAGGTCACAGAGTTATGAGGTCATAAAAGGGAGCACCTCCGAGCAGTTTTCAACAAATACGTGATTATCACACCTAAACATGACATTGTTGCTTACATCGACTGGTATTATGTGTTTTGCAATGCAATTTTGCAATGCCCAGATGGGTTCCCATTGGAAAAATAATGTTCAAAAAATCGGTGACCTCGGTTGACCTCGTTTGACCTTTCGACCTTTTTTAGCTGACCTACGGTAATTTTTCGTGCTGAATTCGAATTCAGCGTCCATTTTTACCCTGAGGAACTTTAAACTTCGAAATTGGAACCACTCTTAAAAAGTTGGATATTTGGGGTCACGGCTTTGACCTCATTTGGTGCATGACATATTGGTCCGATCACATCGTGTCACATGTCGTTATGTTCGCAATGTCCCAATAAACATGTTTCCGGCCATGTCGTGCATATTTAGACAGTAGTTTCGATATAACTGACGATTTTCTTCTGAAAATACCCCCAAAAAATCAATTTTAGACCTTTGATCTGACCTGGAAGGTCAACCATTGACCTTAGAAGGTCATACTGAATTCCAACCGCGAGACCTCGGCCAAATCTATCACTTTCGTATTTGGTTCGTTTTCGCAACATGCACGGTTTCGAATCGCCAGGGGGGGGTCGTACCCCCCTATACGACCGAAGGTGGTAAAATGCCGAATACCGGCGAGGGTTAAACCGGGACCTGTCAATGCCAAACGACAATATCAAAGGTTAGCTTAATTGTTCGAAGTACTCGCGCCTCGTCGCTATGGCTTCAATTTGCATAAAGTGGGTGGCATTCGACGTGCCGTGGTGTACTCTAGCAAACTGTTCAGAAATCGAAATAATTTTCAAGGCCAAAGATCGAACTCATTTCATCGGTCGCCCCGCGTTTCTTCGTTTTCTCCCAAAGGTACCCATATTTGGTACCAAGAGATAGCCTGTGGGCAACACTCGAATAACATTTTAAACTGAGACGTGTCAGGTCAAACCTCAAGGTCAAAGGTTAGTTGTATCCGAAGTCTTCACGTTTCGTCGCTATGGCTTCAATTTGCATCATGTGGGTGTCATTCGACGTGGCTTGCCGTACGGTATCAAAAAGTTGAGGTATCGAAATAAGTTATAAGGTCTCGAAGGTCCGGTGTGTGCACAATGATTGAGTAAGATAGGAATAGGAGGAGCAACTCTCTTTTTATTTGCAGCCGTTGTGATAGCAGGCACACATATCCTATATGAATAGGAGCACCCCCAAAAATCCGTCATAGCCCGCTGTTCGGCGCTCTCATTGCTGGCCTTTAATTTACACTCCCACATTGCTGTTCCGGACATATAAAATATAGAACCTTTTTTTGTTCTCAAGCTTTCCTGGATTAAATGATTCTACGTAAGTTGTGAAATTTGCAAGGGAAATCATATGAGAAGGCACACGATTGTATAGCCAGCCGGAGTTCATAACTGCGAGGGAGCAATGTTGTAATCAGGGGTGGATCCAGAAATTGTCATGGTGCCATTTGTCTGGAGGGGCATCAATTCTTTGGAGGGGTGCCACTGTTAAAGTACCTGGAGGATTGTCTATGGCTGAAAAATTCGAGGCAGAGTGCACTTGGGCCTTCCCGAAGGGGTGCCTTTTTATATCATAGGGGCGCCTCTGGCTGACAAATTCGAGGGGGTACACTCGAACCTTCTCAGAGGGGCGCCTTTCCCGGCAGGAGGGACGCCACCTTCCATGTCCCCAGTGCTACACCCTTCATCCGCCCCTGGTTGTGATTGCATGGAAATGTGTTCCCGTAAAACGGGAAAGCATGGGAAAGGTTAGTGTAAGTCCATATTTGCTACAACAAAACCGTCCTCTAATATTTTATGTTTTCCTGCGACAAGAGGGCAACGTTTAACGTAATTACAGCATTGCTCCATGGTCATTGTGAAATCGGACCCGGCACGTACGATATATAACTAAGTTTTCATAGGCAGCCATAAGGAGTGAAACGTGCTAATTTTGGCGGCTTTTTTGTCCCCAAAATATCATTTTTAACAATGGTAAATCTTAAAACCAGACCTTGAAAATGAAGTGGCTTAAGTCCGGGAAAATGTTTTGGGGGGATGGGCGGGGCTTACCTCTCTACCCTGCCAAAACTTACCGCGTCCCTGGTTTGTCCGTCCCCCCATTTCAAAACCGTGGCTATACCCATGAAACCAGTATTTATTGGTATGGAAAAGAAGAGGCCATTCGTTGCAGTTCATACTCACATGGTCCTTATTTTTGTTTCTTTTTCGGCATTTACCATGAACACAAAACGAAAACTGGTCTGTGTCAGAGCGTAGCCTGATTGTACACCACACGCGTCACCTACCATAGAACACTCGGACAGCGAAATATTTATATTTTGAGCAGGCGCGGGCCATGGAACTGAAGTACGGCAGAGAGCAATGAAAGATAGTCACGTCCATATTCCCCACCATTTCCTACCATGCAATGGTGTCACTTTGCGAAATTGCTTGGGGGGAATAACTTGATAGTTAAAGCAAAGAACCCTCAGGAAGAACCCAATCACAATGCCATTATTTGCTCTATCGTTGTGTGCCAAATAAAAATGAACAAGCAAGAAGAATAGATGCAAGAAAACTAACATCAAAACCGGACAAGTTTTTAACAATCCCGTTCTCCAAGCATGCGATGACAATGGCCAAGCACTTCATGTAGCGCCAAGTGTTTTCTTGTTTGGAATGATGTGTGCTGGCCAGTGTTAATTAATAGCAAGTGGGTGCCATTAATCCCGAGGTCTCACGACCATGCTGGGTGGACGCTCATCTGATCAATTATAGCCATAGCATCTGCCCCCCCCCCCCAAAAAAAAAATCCACAATTCCACTTCCTGTCGGCCCTAAGAACGGGAAAACGCTAGGGCTCTGATGAAAGTGAGACGCGTGGAGGGTCGCCCTCGAGCAGTGATTGTCTGCTTTGAGATCGTTGCACGATCGGGTGCGCAAAAATGGGTGGTTGACATAGCCTCGCCACCATTGGCGATGAAAGCGATGTATCCTCCCGACTTTTGTTTTGGGGGCTGGGAACAGGAACGTGCCACTACTCTTGTGGTCGCTGCATGAAAAGAAAGGGCCTAAAAGACCGAAGATCTCCCTGAACCATCACAGAGGCTCAATTATAATTTGGCGACACAGGTCCAATTGTTTTGTGAAGAGCCATGCTCAGTGGAACCCCTCCCCCAAAACAACACATCCCGCCATCATTAGCATCTTTTTATTCTAGACACTGCAAGCCCCAGTTGCTACGGCAGTAAAAAAACATTGAGGGCGGCAGTGATGGCATGTGCTCTGCCGCTGTGTCCCAAGTTCCACTTTTGGGTGCACATAATCTATCATTGGAGGTTGCGACGTGCATAGACCGGAGCCTTGGAATAGGGCCCTGTCGTAATGATGATTCTAGTAGCAGAAGTGGGCCAGACATATGACAAGAGCCAATTCCCGGCACGCTTCACGCGCCGAAATTGGCTCCCTCGGCACGGCAGGACGGACAATAGCCACATTATACACGACCCCTTCTGGTTACGCTACTGACCATGGGGTTCAGTTTTGCAATGGCCGAACTCCTGCGTGATTGGTTGCACATGAAACGAAGCCCTGTCAGTTGGATATGGCTGCAGATACTTATTTTCAACGGTGGGCGTTGACTAGTTTCAACGGTTTCAAACTCTTGGAGTCGGCTAATTTATCCACGTTTATCTTGTGTTGTATCTTGCGTTGGTCGCCAACAAGGCTTACGCGTTTGAGATTGGTCGGTGGCACAGGTTAACCGTGCAGTGCCCATTGGTTAGCCGTGCCGTGCCCATTGGTTAGCCGTGCCGTGCCGAATGGTTAGCCGTGCCGTGCCCAATGGTTAGCCGTGCCGTGCCTATTGGTTAGCCGTGCCGTGCCCAATGGTTAGCCGTGCCGTGCCCAATGGTTAGCCGTGCCGTGCCCAATGGTTAGCCGTGCCGTGCCCATTGGTTAGCCGAGCCGTGCCCATTGGTTAGCCGTGCAGTGCCCATTGGTTAGCCGTGCCGTGCCCAATGGTTAGCCGTGCCGTGCCCATTGGTTAGCCGAGCCGTGCCCATTCGTTAACCATGCCGTGCCCATTGGTTAGCCGTGCAGTGCCGAATGGTTAGCCGTGCAGTGCCGAATGGTTAGCCGTGCCGTGCCGAATGGTTAGCCGTGCCGTGCCCATTGGTTAGCCGTGCAGTGCCCATTGGTTAGCCGTGCCGTGCCCATTGGTTAGCCGAGCCGTGCCTAATGGTTAGCCGAGCCGTGCCCATTGGTTAGCTGTGCCGTGCCCATTGGTGATGGTGAGGTGAACAGTGGTCCATCGCTCGCACACTGAACTGGTCCGGGCTCAGGTTAAACGACATCGCATATTCACGCCGGTTGTAGGTACCTTAATCCAATGTGGCCGGTTGGCTACTCCCACTAATACACAACACCCGGCCAGTAGGCGGTGTGCGGCGGTCCCGGCGGCGGCGGGCTAGTGACACCGGCGGTATCGAAACGCGCCATGAGCAGCCGTGACCGGCAGAGCACAGGTGGCGCGGCGGCCGGACCTGCACCTGCCCTGACCCTGCCACCTGCCCCTGACACTGCTCCGGTACCGAGTGCCGCCGCCCCCGAGCCGCCGCCGGACGATTAGCATGCGTCGCCATCCGGCGCTGCCGCCCGGCCTGCCCCGGCCCACCCCGGCCGACCCCAGTGACCCGTGACGACCCCGGCCCACCCCAGTGACCCGCGGCGACCCACAGCCATCCGACAGCCGCCGTCGTCGCCGTGGGTCGGCAACAGATGATTTACATGCGGGCGGACGCCCCTGTCGGGTCGGGGGTCAGAATTAATTGTAATTTCATGTGGCGCGGCGGCGGCGTGGCCGCACCGAGCGGCATCGAGCGCGACCGTCGAGGCGGACGACCGTCCCGTCAGCGGACCACCAGACACGCACGACCGTCCCGTTAGTGGACCACCAGGCGCGGACGGCCGTCCCGCCAACGGACCACCAGACACGGACGACCGTCCCGTCAGTGGACCACCAGGCGCGGACGGCCGTCCCGTCAACGGACCACCAGACACGCACGGCCGTCCCGTTAGTGGACCACCAGGCGCGGACGGCCGTCCCGTCAACGGACCACCAGACACGCACGGCCGTCCCGTCAACGGACCACCAGACACGCACGGCCGTCCCGTCAGCGGACCACCAGACACGGACGGCCGTCCCGTCAACGGACCACCAGACACAGACCACCGTCCCGTGAACAGACCACCAGACACGGACCACGGTCCCGTCAGCGGACCATCAGACACGGACCACCGTTCCGTCAGCGGTCCACCAGACACGGACGACCGGCCCGTTAACGGACTACCACACACGGACCACGTCAGCGGACTACCAGACACGGACCACCAGACACGGACCACCGTTCCGTCAGCGGACCACCAGGCGCGGACGACCGGCCCGTCAACGGACCGCCACACATGGACCACCATCCCGTCAACGGACCGCCACACATGGACCACCATCCCGTCAACGGACCACCGTTGAGGCGGCCTGCCGTCTCGCCGGCGGACCAAGCGCGGATGGCGAATCCGCCAGCTGACACAAATTGGATTCAGGCACGGCTAAGGTCAGTGGCGTCCAACGTCTCGACATCGCGGCGAGACGGTGTGGAGCAGTCGGCCCGCTGCCGTCGCTACGCCGACTCTACCACGCCGCTGGCCGCTACTGCTGCCCGCTACCCCTGCCCGCTACTGCTGCCCACTACTGCTACCCGCTACTGCTGCCCGCTACTGCTGCCCGATACTGATACCCGCTACTGCTGCCCGATACTGATGCCCGCTACTGCTGCCCGCTACTGCTACCCGCTACTGCTGCCCGCTACTGCTGCCCGATACTGATACCCGCTACTGCTGCCCGCTACTGCTGCTCGCTACTGCTGCTCCCTACTGCTGCCCGCTGCTGCTGCCCGCTACTGCTGCCTCCTGCTGTTGCCCGCTACTACTACCCGTTACTGCTGCCCGGCATTACTGCCCGGTACTGCTGCCCCCTGCTGCTGCCCGCTACTGCTGCCCGGTATTGCCGCCCTGTATCGCTACCCGGTGCTGCTTCCTAGTATCGCTGCCCGGTACTGCTTCTCCGCTTCGCTGCCCAATACTGCTGACATGTATCTCTGATCGGTACTGCTTCGCTGTGTCTCTGCCCGATATTGCTTTCCAGTATCGCTGTCCTGCATTGTACATTGTACAGTGCATTTCATCCTGTATCGCTCCAGCGTCCACTGTACAGTGTACAGCTGCCATTCGTCACTGTCCTGTACTGTTGCGTACCACCGTGCTATACCGCTCCAGCGTCCACTGTGCAGTGTGCAGCTGCCCTGCACCACTGTCCTGTATGACTGTTGTGTACCACCGTGCTATACCGCTCCAGCGTCCACTGTGCAGTGTCAGCTGCCCTGCACCACTGTCCTGTACTGTTGCGTACCACCGTGCTATACCGCTCCAGCGTCCACTGTGCAGTGTGCAGCTGCCCTGCACCACTGTCCTGTATGACTGTTGTGTACCACCGTGCTATACCGCTCCAGCGTCCACTGTGCAGTGTGCAGCTGCCCTGCACCACTGTCCTGTATGACTGTTGTGTACCACCGTGCTATACCGCTCCAGCGTCCACTGTGCAGTGTGCAGCTGCCCCGCATCACTGTCCTGTACTGTTGTGTACCACCGTGCTATACCGCTCCAGCGTCCACTGTACAGTGTACAGCTGCCCTGCACCACTGTCCTGTATGACTGTTGTGTACCACCGTGCTATACCGCTCCAGCGTCCACTGTGCAGTGTGCAGCTGCCCTGCACCACTGTCCTGTATGACTGTTGTGTACCACCGTGCTATACCGCTCCAGCGTCCACTGTGCAGTGCAGCTGCCCTGCACCACTGTCCTGTTACTTGTGTACCACCGTGCTATACCGCTCCAGCGTCCACTGTGCAGTGTGCAGCTGCCCTGCACCACTGTCCTGTATGACTGTTGTGTACCACCGTGCTATACCGCTCCAGCGTCCACTGCGCATGCACTGCCCCGCATCCACTGTCCTGTATGACTGTTGTGTACCACCGTGCTATACCGCTCCAGCGTCCACTGTACAGTGTACAGCTGCCCTGCACCACTGTCCTGTATGACTGTTGTGTACCACCGTGCTATACCGCTCCAGCGTCCACTGTGCAGTGTGCAGCTGCCCTGCACCACTGTCCTGTATGACTGTTGTGTACCACCGTGCTATACCGCTCCAGCGTCCACTGTGCAGTGTGCAGCTGCCCTGCACCACTGTCCTGTATGACTGTTGTGTACCACCGTGCTATACCGCTCCAGCGTCCACTGTGCAGCGTGCAGCTGCCCTGCACCACTGTCCTGTATGACTGTTGTGTACCACCGTGCTCCAGCGTCCACCGCGTGTCACTCCCTGCCTTTTTCCGTCCACTGTGCAGTGTGCACTGCCCTGCACCACTGTCCTGTATGACTGTTGTGTACCACCGTGCTATACCGCTCCAGCGTCCACTGTGCAGTGTCACTGTCCTGTACTGTTGTGACCACCGTGCTATACCGCTCCAGCGTCCACTGTACAGTGTACAGCTGCTTTCCTTCCTTACTGTTCGTACCACCGTGCTATACCGCTCCAGCGTCCACTGTACAGTGTACAGCTGCCCTGCACCACTGTCCTGTATGACTGTTGTGTACCACCGTGCTATACCGCTCCAGCGTCCACTGTGCAGTGTGCAGCTGCCCCCATCACTGTCCTGTACTGTTGTGTACCACCGTGCTATACCGCTCCAGCGTCCACTGTACAGTGTACAGCTGCCATTCATCACTGTCCTGTACTGTTGTGTACCACCGTGCTATACCGCTCCAGCGTCCACTGTACAGTGTACAGCTGCCATTCATCACTGTCCTGTACTGTTGTGTACCACCGTGCTATACCGCTCCAGCGTCCACTGTGCAGTGTGCAGCTGCCCTGCACCACTGTCCTGTATGACTGTTGTGTACCACCGTGCTATACCGCTCCAGCGTCCACTGTGCGTGTGCAGCTGCCCTGCACCACTGTCCTGTATGACTGTTGTGTACCACCGTGCTATACCGCTCCAGCGTCCACTGTGCAGCGTGCAGCTGCCCCGCACCACTGTCCTGTATGACTGTTGTGTACCACCGTGCTATACCGCTCCAGCGTCCACTGTGCAGTGTGCAGCTGCCCTGCACCACTGTCCTGTATGACTGTTGTGTACCACCGTGCTATACCGCTCCAGCGTCCACTGTACAGTGTACAGCTGCCATTCATCACTGTCCTGTACTGTTGTGTACCACCGTGCTATACCGCTCCAGCGTCCACTGTACAGTGTACAGCTGCCCTGCACCACTGTCCTGTATGACTGTTGTGTACCACCGTGCTATACCGCTCCAGCGTCCACTGTGCAGTGTGCAGCTGCCCTGCACCACTGTCCTGTATGACTGTTGTGTACCACCGTGCTATACCGCTCCAGCGTCCACTGTGCAGTGTGCAGCTGCCCCGCATCACTGTCCTGTATGACTGTTGTGTACCACCGTGCTATACCGCTCCAGCGTCCACTGTGCAGTGTACAGCTGCCATTCATCACTGTCCTGTATGACTGTTGTGTACCACCGTGCTATACCGCTCCAGCGTCCACTGTGCAGTGTGCAGCTGCCCCGCATCACTGTCCTGTATGACTGTTGTGTACCACCGTGCTATACCGCTCCAGCGTCCACTGTGCAGTGTACAGCTGCCATTCATCACTGTCCTGTATGACTGTTGTGTACCACCGTGCTATACCGCTCCAGCGTCCACTGTGCAGTGTGCAGCTGCCCCGCATCACTGTCCTGTATGACTGTTGTGTACCACCGTGCTATACCGCTCCAGCGTCCACTGTACAGTGTACAGCTGCCATTCATCACTGTCCTGTACTGTTGCGTACCACCGTGCTATACCGCTCCAGCGTCCACTGTGCAGTGTGCAGCTGCCCTGCACCACTGTCCTGTATGACTGTTGTGTACCACCGTGCTATACCGCTCCAGCGTCCACTGTGCAGTGTGCAGCTGCCCTGCACCACTGTCCTGTATGACTGTTGTGTACCACCGTGCTATACCGCTCCAGCGTCCACTGTGCAGTGTGCAGCTGCCCCGCATCACTGTCCTGTACTGTTGTGTACCACCGTGCTATACCGCTCCAGCGTCCACTGTACAGTGTACAGCTGCTATTCGTCACTGTCCTGTACTGTTGTGTACCACCGTGCTATACCGCTCCAGCGTCCACTGTGCAGTGTGCAGCTGCCCCGCATCAGTGCCTGCCGTGCGGAAGGGTTGTGACCCGGTACGTCTGGGGCCGGCCGACACCCGGTGCCAGTCAGGCGTGACGCCACCCTAGTGGGCCGCGCAGGCGTGACGTGACGAGTCCCAGCGGACCTCGCCAGGCCGCCGACCGCACGTGCAATGCGGCCGGCGGGCCGGCCTTTGGCGGCGCCAGCGCCGACCAATTAACGCCGCCACGCCGGCCGCCGGCCGCCGGCTGCTGGCTGCTGGCCGCCCCCGATTGATCCCGGCTGCTTATTGTTGTTGTGTAATTGACTCGCGCCGCCGCCGCTACCACCACGGCCACCGCCGCCGTCGCCGCCGCCGCCGCCGCCGCCCGCCCGCGCGCCCGGCCGGCCGGCCGCGTGTGCCCGGCCGGCCGGGTGGGTCAGTCTCCGCGCCGGCCCCGAGTCCGTCGGAGGTGCGCCAGAGCCGCTCCGGCCGCCGTCACAGCACGCCGCCGTTCCCGCCCGCCAAGAGACGCGCCCTGCCCGGTCAGTGTTGCCGAGTGACGGTGTGGTGTACCTGGTCCACTGGCGGACGGGTGTCGCGTGCCGAGCGACGGCCTGGTGTCCCTGGTCCGTGATCTGGTCCACTGGCGGACGGGTGTCGCGTGCCGAGTGACGGCCTGGTGTCCCTGGTCCGTGATCTGGTCCACTGGCAGACGGGTGTCGCGTACCGAGTGACGGTGTGGTGTCCCTGGTCCGTGATCTGGTCCACTGGCAGACGGGTGTCGCGTACCGAGTGACGGTGTGGTGTCCCTGGTCCGTGATCTGGTCCACTGGCGGACGGGTGTCGCGTGACGGTGTGGTGTATCTGGTCCACTGGCGGACGGGTGTTGCATGCCGAGTGACGGCGTGGCGGCAGCAGTAGCTAGATGTGCCGTTTGGACAACACTAGGTGCACGTGGTCGGGTCTATTGTGGTAGCAGTAGGTATGTGTGCCGTTTGGACAGCACTAGGTGCACGTGGTCGGGTCTATTGTGGTAGCAGTAGATATGTGTGCCGTTTGGACGACACTAAGTGCACGTACTCGCGTCTATTGAGCGTATGGATAGTTGGCTTGCATCGTAGACGGGTTGCAGTTGTGCCTACTGTATGGGTGGGTGGATGTGTTGTGTTGGCTGGTTTGCGTGGTGGTGGTGACACATTTGGATAGTGCAGGCGCTGTGTCGTGCCGCCGTGGTAAAAGTGGCGCAGTGTGTTGCTCTTGGTCATGGTGGTGCGCTGTGTTGTGTGGGCTGTAGTGATGCGCTGTGTGTGGGCTGTGTTGTGTGGGCTGTAGTGATGCGCGTTTGTGTAGTGTGCGCTTGTTTATCGTTTCTGTGATGTTGTAGTTGTGTCACGCTGTGCGGGCTATGCTAGTGCCGTGTTGTGTGGGCTGTAGTGATGCGCCGTGTTGTGTGGGTTGTAGTGATGCGCTGTGTTGTGTGGGCGGTTGTGATGCGTTGTGCTGTGGGTGTTGTTTGTGTGTCCGTGGGGGGTGTTTTTTTGTGGTGTTTTGTGGGCTGTAGTGATGCGCTGTGTTGTGTGGGTTGTAGTGATGCGCTGTGTTGTGTGGGCGGTTGTGATGCGTTGTGCTGTGGGATGTTGTAGTTGTGTGTCACGCTGTGCGGGCTATGCTAGTGCCGTGTTGTGTGGGCTGTAGTGATGCGCCGTGTTGTGTGGGTTGTAGTGATGCGCTGTGTTGTGTGGGCGGTTGTGATGCGTTGTGCTGTGGGATGTTGTAGTTGTGTGTCACGCTGTGCGGGCTATGCTAGTACCGTGTTGTGTGGGCTGTAGTGATGCGCCGTGTTGTGGGTTGTAGTGATGCGCTGTGTTGTGTGGGCGGTTGTGATGCGTTGTGCTGTGGGATGTTGTAGTTGTGCGTCACGCTGTGCGGGCTATGCTCCGTGTTGTGTGGCTGTGTGATGCGCTGTGTTGTGTGGGCGTTGTGATGCGTTGTGCTGTGGGATGTTTTTGTGGTCACGCTGTGCGGGCTATGCTAGTGTCGTGTTTATGGGCTGAGTGTCTGTGATGTGTGATGTAGTCGTCACGCTGTGCAGGCAATGTTACTGACGTTGGGCTGTAGTATGCGCTATTTCGTTTTATGGCTTATATAATACGATATACCTTGTTGAGCAAGATTGTAGGTATGTGCCATTGGTGGCTAAAGTGATGCGCAGCGATGTGCTGTGTCGTGGAGTGATGTGCATTGCTGTGTGAAACTAACAGCATGCGCCTTGCTGCGTGAGGGTAGTGTGATGTGCTCTATTGTGGAGGGTTCGGGTGATGTGCCTTGCCGTGTGAGGTTAATGTGATGTACCCTGCTGTAGAGGGGAGTGATGTGCATTGCTGTGTGAGATCAATGCGATGTACCCTGTTGTGGTTGTGGAGGTGGAGTGATGTACCTTGCTGTGTGAAGTTAATGTGATGCACTTTGCTGTGGAGGGGAGTGATGTGCCTTGCTGTGTGAGGCTAATGTGATATACCCTGCTGTGGAGGGGAGTAATGTCCAAACCTGTCATATTTCCGTGGCAGGTTTGACCCACAATTCCATGTTTTTTGGGCATGTTTGGTCCACAATATCGTCATGTTGCCACGGCAAGTTTGCCAATTTCAAATGCCATTTTAGTCCAAAATGGTCGGCAAAGATCGGCCTCTTGGGGCGGGGGAGGCGTGGCTCCTGTGCCCCTCCCCACTATATCCGCTCATGGAAAAGGGGCGGATCTAGGGGACTTTAACTACTTGAAGACAGACTGTTACGGCGCCAATGGGGCATAACTGAAACTATGAGTGACCATGAAGATATATAAGATAGCTGCTTGTGTGTTCGTCGATTGTTTCGTTTCTGGACATTCCTGGAAGAGTTCGCTTTTCTGGACGTCGGAGAGTTAGCCAGGTAGCCACCTCGACAATGTCTCCGATGGTAATGGTAATGGTGAGAGTCTCGACTGGTCGGCGCTCGAGGCGCGGCTGGCGACTCGTCGGTCAGCTGCCGTGTAGGCGCGTGCGCCACCACCGGCCACCGGCTCATTTGCCAAGCGGTCGAGCCGGGGTAAGGCAGGTGAGCTTTCGCGGGCCGGCGCGCCGCTGTCCAATCAGCATCAATCACGTGCGCCAGCGCGGCGTGCTGATTGGACGTGGGTGAGCCGTCGGGTGCGGCGGGTCGGCGGTGGAGTGGCGAGGCCGCCTACGCCGACCCGCTCACAGCCACCGCCGACGGGACGATAAATACGGCCAGATTGAGTGTGCCCGACGGCCCCAATACCGGACGGCACGGACGGCCGGCGGCATGCGACACTGGGCGGCCCGGCGCCCCGCTGCGCTGCTGGGCCGGCCGACTGTAATCCGGCCGAAGCGTGCCGCCGGCCGGCCGGCCGCTCCGGGGACGCCGGGCCGCTCCAGCCCGCCCGCCCGCCCAACCGGATGACATTATGCAGGCGGCGGCGGCGGCGGCGTGGCGCGGCGCACGTCCGCGCCTCGCCGACTGCCAATGTGGCCGGCGGGCCGGCGGCTGGCGGGCGGCTGGCGGGCCGGCCGTGCCGCCTGATGGATGGCCGCGGCGGCGGCGCGCACGGCTCGCCCGCCTGCCGAGGCGTGTCGACGTGCCGGCGGCGGCGGCGGCGCGCCGTCCTGTCACGCCGCCGCGGCCGCGGACAGTGTGACGTCAGCCGCGCCGCCGCCGCCGCGGTCGATAGGCGGCGACGCTGATGGATGGGACAGGTGTGAAGCGGCGGCGGCGGCGGCGCCGCCGCTTGGTAAACACGCCGGCCTCGAGCGGCAGGCGGGCCCCCCGGCACCGACCGACCGACCGGCACCGGCACCGGTCGGTGCCACCGTCACCTGTCCGCCGCCGCGTCGGTGCTGGCTTTTTGCGTGACGGCGCGCCGCCTGCGGTCGGCCGCGCGTGCCGAGGTGAGCAGGCCGTGCGGAGGAGGGGGGGGGGGGGGGGGGGGGCGTCGCGGCGGCGGAATGCGCCGGCGCTGGCGGCGACGGCCGGACGCAGTCGGCCGCCAATCTGCCGGCCAATCCGCACACGAATGGAGATGCCACGAGAGAGAGAGAGAGAGAGAGAGAGAGAGAGAGAGAGAGAGAGAGAGAGAGAGAGAGAGAGAGAGAGAGAGAGAGAGAGAGAGAGAGAGACAGAGACAGAGACAGAGACAGAGACAGAGACAGAGACAGAGACAGAGACAGAGACAGAGACAGAGACAGAGACAGAGACAGAGACAGAGACAGAGACAGAGACAGAGACAGAGACAGAGACAGAGACAGAGACAGAGACAGAGACAGAGGCAGAGAGAGAGAGAGAGAGAGAGGGGGGGGAGGGAGGGGGAGAGAGGTGAAAATAAAGCGAGGGGAGGGAGGGAGACAGGAGGCGATCGAAAGAGCAAAGGAAGAAATTATCACCCAGAAACATTTATTCTCGTATAATTGTAGCAACGTTGCCGAACGTTGAAAGCAAAACCCGGAGGATGAGGCTTGACGACCACGAGCACGTTTTTTCTTTTTATGAAACCGCAACGATTTTTAGAGAAAGGCTCCAGCAGATCATTTGATGTCCTTTGAGATTTCGGTCGAAGTCGCACCGGTCTAGTCGGCACGTCGCTCCGCATCACGCGTCGGCGGCGCTGTCCAGTGGGCGTGGCTCCGTTATCGCATGCCGGTCCAGCGTGGGCCGGGCACGCCCTGCTGGGCCGGCCGGGCTGGTACGTACCACGGCCGGTCGAAGCCGGCCGCGGTGCGGTAGCCGCCGACGTGTTATGGCACGCAAACACGCCACCGCTGACGTACGACTGGTGACCGGCGTCACCGGCTGACGTACGACTGGTGACTGGTGCCATCTGACCGGCGTCACAGGCTGACGTACGACGGGTGACCGGCGTCACCGGCTGACGTACGACTGGCGACTGGTGCCATCTGACCGGCGTCACAGGCTGACGTACGACTGGCGACTGGTGCCATCTGACCGGCGTCACCGGCTGACGTACGACTGGCGACTGGTGCCATCTGACCGGCGTCACAGGCTGACGTACGACTGGCGACTGGTGCCATCTGACCGGCGTCACCGGCTGACGTACGACTGGCGACTGGTGCCATCTGACCGGCGTCACAGGCTGACGTACGACTGGCGACTGGTGCCATCTGACCGGCGTTACAGGCTGACGTACGACTGGCGACTGGTGCCATCTGACCGGCGTCACCGGCTGACGTACGACTGGCGACTGGTGCCATCTGACCGGCGTCACAGGCTGACGTACGACTGGCGACTGGTGCCATCTGACCGGCGTCACCGGCTGACGTACGACTGGCGACTGGTGCCATCTGACCGGCGTCACAGGCTGACGTACGACTGGCGACTGGTGCCATCTGACCGGCGTCACCGGCTGACGTACGACTGGCGACTGGTGCCATCTGACCGGCGTCACAGGCTGACGTACGACGGGTGACCGGCGTCACCGGCTGACGTACGACTGGTGACCGGCGTCACCGGCTGACGTACGACTGGTGACTGGTGCCATCTGACCGGCGTCACAGGCTGACGTACGACGGGTGACCGGCGTCACCGGCTGACGTACGACTGGTGACCGGCGTCACAGGCTGACGTACGACTGGTGACTGGTGCCATCTGACCGGCGTCACAGGCTGACGTACGACGGGTGACCGGCGTCACCGGCTGACGTACGACTGGTGACCGGCGTCACCGGCTGACGTACGACTGGTGACCGGCGTCACCGACTGACGTACGACTGGTGACCGGCGTCACCGGCTGACGTACGACTGGTGACCGGCGTCACCGACTGACGTACGACGGGTGACCGGCGTCACAGGCTGACGTACGACGGGTGACCGGCGTCACCGGCTGACGTACGACTGGTGACCGGCGTCACCGACTGACGTACGACTGGTGACCGGCGTCACCGGCTGACGTACGACTGGTGACCGGCGTCACAGGCTGACGTACGACTGGTGACTGGTGCCATCTGACCGGCGTCACAGGCTGACGTACGACGGGTGACCGGCGTCACCGGCTGACGTACGACTGGTGACCGGCGTCACAGGCTGACGTACGACTGGGACAGGTGATATCTGAGCGGCGTCACTGACGCTTGTATTTCTGCACAGCTGGAGCCCAACGCTTGGTGTTGGGTTGGGTCTGGTGTTGTATTGGATAGGTCTGGTGTTGTATTGGATGCGTCTGGTGTTGTATCGGATGGATATAGTGTTGTCTTGGATGGGTCTGGTGTTACATTGGTTGGGTTTGGTGTTGTATTGGTTGGGTCCGGTGTTATATTGGATGGGTCTAGTGTTGTCCTGGATTGGTCTGGTGTTGTATTGGATGGCTTTGATGTTGTATTGGATGGTTCTGGTGTTGTATTGAATGGGTTTGGTGTTGTATCGGTTGGTTCTAGTGTTGTCTTGGATGAGTCTGGTGTTATATTGGATGAGTTTGGTGTTGTATTGGATAGGTCTGGTGTTGTATCGGTTGGTTCTAGTGTTGTCTTGGATGAGTCTGGTGTTATATTGGATGAGTTTGGTGTTGTATTGGGTAGGTCTGGTGTTGTATCGGTTGGTTCTAGTGTTGTCTTGGATGAGTCTGGTGTTATATTGGATGAGTTTGGTGTTGTATTGGATAGGTCTGGTGTTGCATTGGATGGGTCGTGTCGGCTCTGGTGCGATAGATGGTCGGTGGGGTTCGATCGTAGTATGATACTGGGACGCAAGGCTCGACTGTAGAATGATACTGGAAGGGAAGGCTTCGACTGTGCTGCTGTTGGCCAGCTGTAGTATGATACTGGGAGGGAAGGCTCGACTGTAGTATGATACTGGGGGAAGGCTCGACTGTGCTGCTGCTGGCCAGCTGTAGTATGATACTGAGGGAAGGCTCGACTGTAGTATGATACTGGGGGGAAGGCTCGACTGTGCTGCTGCTTCCCGGCCGCCGCAGAATCATCGGTCGATGAGGTTCGACTGTGGTAGAATATTCGGCCCGTGACGTCGGCCCGTGACGTCGGCCCGTAGTAGAATGCTCGCTTGGTTAGGTTCGAGCGTAAAATACGTGGTCGGTGATAAAATTCCTGGTTGTTCGGTTCGCTACCTGGTATGAAGGGATGGCCAATGGATCTTCCCAGGACTCTATCGGCCTGAAATGAAGGTTATAAGTGGGAACTTTCAGCAAACTGCAACAGCGCCACCG
>JAOTOM010004351.1:0-187500 GCA_034440615.1 Ashinkailepas kermadecensis | reverse complement strand
TGTCGGCTCTAACGGCTGCTGCTGGTCTCCCCTGTCGCCTCTAACGGCTGCTGCTGGTCTCCCCTGTCGGCTCCAACGGCTGCTGCTGGTCTCCCCTGTCGGCTCTAACGGCTGCTGCTGGTCTCCCCTGTCGCCTCTAACGGCTGCTGCTGGTCTCCCCTGTCGGCTCTAACAGCGCGCTGCTGATCTCCCCTGTGGGCAGGGCGCCGTCAGGGGAGATCAGCAGGGGGACTGATCTCCCTGTCGACGGGGGAGACAGGGGCTCTAACGACGCGCTGCTGCTCTCTGCTGTCGGCTCTAACGTCTCGCTGACGGTGTCTGTGCCATGTGCGCTATCTGAACACGTGCTACTGCTCTCTCCTGTCGGCTCTAACGTCGCGCTGCTGCTCGCCAGGTATTGGCACGTCCTGCTGACGGTGTCGGTGCCATGTGCGCTGTCCAGGTGGCCGCCCGGTTGCTCTGAGCCATGGACTTCCGAGCCACCGCCGCCGCCGCCCTGCCGCCCCCTGCCGCCCACATGCCTGCACTGTTCACGCCGCCGACCGCCCTGCCGCCGCCACCTCCACCGACGGCGCAGGGCGGCATGTTCCTCTATCCAGGTGAGTGACCAATCTGGCCGAGCCGGGGAAAACAACCGGATGCCAGTCCAAATAGGCGTGGCCACAGAGGCACGTGCGAACAACAAAGCTTCCCTCGCGGCAAAGGAAAAGCGTTGAATTATGTCGGCGGACGAACGGGTCGGTGGTCGGCGGCAGGGGCCGGCCGGTGTGGCGGCGGTGACGTGTGTGAGGTACAGCTGCCCCGCCACCTCCGACTGCTCCGTCGGCGGGGGCCGGCCGGTGTGGCGGCGGTGACGTGTGTGAGGTACAGCTGCCCCGCCACCTCCGACTGCTCCGTCGGCGGGGGCCGGCCGGTGTGGCGGCGGTGACGTGTGTGAGGTACAGCTGCCCCGCCACCTCCGACTGCTCCGTCGGCGGGGGCCGGCCGGTGTGGCGGCGGTGACGTGTGTGAGGTACAGCTGCCCCGCCACCTCCGACTGCTCCGTCGGCGGGGGCCGGCCGCGGCGGCTTCCGTGTGGAAGGGTGGCAGACCGACGTCGCCCACCGAGGCCAATTTATGTAATGGGTCTATCAAAGCTTAATTCCCACGGTAAGCGGGAGTGGCTGTGTTCGGGCCGGCCGACGTCAGTCACACTTGCCGGCTGACAGTCAGACAGACGTCAGTCACACTTGCCGGCTGCCAGCCAGACCGACATCAGTCACATCTGCCGGCTGCCGGTCAGACAGACGTCAGTCACGCTTTCCGACTGCCAGCCAGACCGACGTCAGTCACACTTGCCGGCTGCCAGCCAGACCGACGTCAGTCACACTTGCCGGTTGACAGTCAGACAGACGTCAGTCACACTTGCCGGCTGCCAGCCAGACCGACGTCAGTCACATTTGCCGGCTGCCGGCCAGACCGACGTCAGTCACATCTGCCGGCTGCCAGCCAGACCGACGTCAGTCACATCTGCCGGCTGCCGGCCAGACCGACGTCAGTAAGATCTGCCTGCTGTCAGCCAGACGGGCCGACCGACAGCCGGCTGCCCGAGCCGAGCTGGGTTATTGATGACGAATTAAGCCGTGGTGCAATGTGTCAGCGGGTCGCAGCACACCCGCCGCCGAGACAGTGTGACTCGCTGGCGACCTGAACACCCGCCGCCGAGACACTGTGACTCGCTGGCGACCTGAACACCCGCCCACCGAGACACTGTGACTCGCGGCCGACCTGAACATCCGCCCACCGACACACCGTGACTCTGGGCCGACCTGAACACCCGCCCACCGAGACACTGTGACTCGCTGGCGACCTGAACATCCGCCCACCGACACACTGTGACTCGCTGGCGACCTGAACATCCGCCCACCGACACACTGTGACTCGCTGGCGACCTGAACACCCGCCGCCGAGACACTGTGACTCGCTGGCGACCTGAACATCCGCCCACCGAGACAGTGCGACTCGCGGGCGACCTGAACACCCGCCCACCGAGACACTGTGACTCGCTGGCGACCTGAACACCCGCCCACCGAGACACTGTGACTCGCTGGCGACCTGAACATCCGCCCACCGAGACAGTGCGACTCGCGGGCGACCTGAACACCCGCCCACCGACACACCGTGACTCGGGGCCGACCTGAACACCCGCCCACCGAGACACTGTGACTCGCGGCCGACCTGAACATCCGCCCACCGAGACAGTGTGACTCGCGGGCGACCTGAACACCCGCCCACCGACACACTGTGACTTGCAGCCGACCTGAACATCCGCCCACCGACACACTGTGACTCGCGGCCGACATGAACACCCGCCCACCGAGACAGTGTGACTCGGGGGAGACCTGAACACCCGCCCACCGGGACACTGTGACTCGCGGCCGACCTGAACACCCGCCCACCGAGACAGTGTGACTCGGGGGAGACCTGAACGGTGAGGCAGACGGATCGACTCGGGGCTGGCACGGGGCAGATCTAGACGGTTGTGCGGCCGTGGAGATTTTGAGATGGAAGCACAGTCGTCCTGCGATCACGCCTGACGCGGCGGCGTTTGCTAGGCGGCGTTTGCCGATGAGCAACTCGTTCCACGTTGTCCCGGCCGCCCGATTAATCCGACCGAGGACGCTTCGATCGGCCGCCTCTCCGCTCCCATCTCGGCTCGACTGGCCTCGGGCGGCCGCCTCCCCGCTGCCATCTCGGCTTGACTGGCCTCGGGCGGCCGCCTCCCCGCTGCCATCTCGGCTCGACTGGCCTCGGGCGGCCGCCTCCCCGCTGCCATCTCGGCTTGACTGGCCTCGGGCGGCCGCCTCCCCGCTGCCATCTCGGCTCGACTGGCCTCGGGCGGCCGCCTCCCCGCTCCCATCTCGGCTCGACTGGCCTCGGGCGGCCGCCTCCCCGCTGCCATCTCGGCTCGACTGGCCTCGGGCGGCCGCCTCCCCGCTCCCATCTCGGCTCGACTGGCCTCGGGCGGCCGCCTCCCCGCTGCCATCTCGGCTCGACTGGCCTCGGGCGGCCGCCTCCCCGCTGCCATCTCGGCTCGACTGGCCCTCGGGCGGCCGCCTCCCCGCTCCCATCTCGGCTCGACTGGCCTCGGGCGGCCGCCTCCCCGCTGCCATCTCGGCTGGACTGGCCTCGGGCGGCCGCCTCCCCGCTGCCATCTCGGCTCGACTGACCTCGGGCGGCCGCCTCCCCGCTGCCATCTCGGCTCGACTGGCCTCGGGCGGCCGCCTCTCCGCTGCCATCTCGGCTTGACTGGCCTCGGGCGGCCGCCTCCCCGCTGCCATCTCGGCTCGACTGGCCTCGGGCGGCCGCCCAGTCCTCGCTGTGGCCGCGGAGGCTGCGGTTTTGTGCGCGGCCGACATGGCGCTCGGCGGCCGTCTAGAGGTCAAAGGTTGTGACCCGACCGACGATGGGTGTGACCTCTGTCGGAGCGGCGGCGCGGCCGTGCGATGGTCGGCGGCGTGGGTGCGGCGTCGGCCGGCTCGTCACGTGGCTGGCGGCCGACGATAGCGCCCAATACAATTTGTGTGCTGTCCGGCGTTGTGTGCGGGCGCCGACACGACCCAGGCGCGCCAAACCGCAGCCGGCGCGGCCGACCAGAGCGTGTTTGTGCCGCACCCACCAGAGCGCCGGCGCCGTGCCGCCTGACACGGGGCCACCCAGTGAAGGGTGACGGCCGGCGCGCCGCCACCACGCCCTCGCCACCGGCCACCCAGCTAAAAGCCCACCACCGCCAACCTTCCCGAAGTTTGAATCACCCACTGCTAGCTGTGCTCTAGTGCGTTGGACTTGTGACTGGCTGGGGCACCTTCGAAACCACGAAACGCGTAAGCCTTATATATGCGTGCGTGCTGTCATCATGTCAAACATCATGCGTATCTCGCCTGGTGGTGGGACGGCCGTGTGGGACGGGTTGGGCCGGCCAGTTTTGGCCAGCGCCGCATGACGTACGCCGCCGCGTGACAATGACCAGCGGAGTCGGCCGCCGCCACCACGTGACAATGACCAGCGGAGCCGGCCGCCGCCACCGCGTGACAATGACAAGCGGAGTCGGCCGCCACCACCGTGTGATAATGACCAGCGGAGTCGGCCGCCGCCACCACGTGACAATGACCAGCGGAGTCGGCCGCCACCACCGCGTGACAATGACCAGCGGAGCCGGCCGCCGCCACCGCGTGACAATGACCAGCTGAGCTGGCCGCCACCACCGTGTGACAATGACCAGCGGAGTCGGCCGCCGCCACCGTGTGACAATGACCAGCGGAGTCGGCCGCCGCCACCACGTGACAATGACCAGCGGAGTCGGCCGCCACCACCGTGTGACAATGACCAGCGGAGCCGGCCGCCACCACCGTGTGACAATGACCAGCGGAGCCGGCCGCCACCACCGCGTGACAATGACCAGCGGAGTCGGCCGCCGCCGCCGCGCTCCCGCCGCCTTTGTGCCAGGCGACTGACTTCTGGCTCGGCAGATTAGCATCGCCGACCGGGCCGGCCATCCGTCCTGCGATGCATCGTTCCTTCATTGGTATTGCCAGTGGTGTGCGGCCGGGCCGGCACCGTACCGTGCAGGCCGGCTGTGCGCCGGGCCGGCTGGGCTCTGGGCGGCGCGGCGCGGCGAGGCGCTGCGCGGCGGTGACGTGCCGCCCCCCCCCCGCGGCGCGTGACTGCCCGACAGCCGGCGCTGGATCCCGGCAGCCGAGGGCGGTAATTAGTCAGCGCCGCCGCACGCGGCCGCCGCCGCCGCCGCCGGCCGCCGGCCGCCTATTCTGGTCGGCCGGCGCTGGCGACTCGGCCGGCCGGCACCCGTGACCTCTGACTGTTCGTGCGGCGGGTCGCGCCCGCCGCCGACCCGCCGCCATTAGCGCCACGCGGGGGTCGGCCGGCCGCGCTGATGTATGAATGGGTGTGCGACCGATCGGCCGCGCCGCCGACGGCGCCGGCCCGCTCAAAGGTGGCGCCGCGGCGCGGCGGAGCGGCCGAGCGGCGGCCGGCGCGGCGGGTGGCCCGCCGGCGGGCACGCTGCTACCGATGGGACGGCCGGCCGCGGCACACCTGTCGGCCGGCTGCCATGACCGGCCCGCCGCCACGACCGGCCCGCCGCCACCACACTATATTATTGATTGGCGGTCGGTGCATGGCCGGCGATATCACGGCAGCGTCGCCTCTCGCGCGGCCAGACGCGGCGCCCGGAGGCGTCGTCGCCGCCGCCGCCGCCGCCACGCCGGCCGATGTGGGAGGCTGACCGACTGCCAGCTGATTTGATTGGCGGCGGCGAAGTTAGCCCGAGAGCGGCTGGTTTCAGAGGCAGCGAAGTCGGTGCGTTTCGGATTCGGCCGCCGCTAGACGCCGATCCGGAGGACGCCGCCGCTCTGCCGGAGTCCCGCCGAACGACGCGCGGTTCTCGTGCACTTGGACGGCATTTCAAGCCGCGGCCACACCACTGTACAGCATGCATTGCAAGCTGTCTGCTCACCGGATGCGCCACGTTTGGTGAAACAAGCAGCGGAATATGCTGTTGATTTTCATCTCATCGGGCCGGTCAGACGTCGGCGAGCGCGGCCGACCGCCCGCCGAGGCTCCCAGCTGCCCGGGCAACACCGGATCAAACAGCGCTGGGCAGACGTCGGCGAGCGCGGCCTCCGCCGGCCCAGCCGGAGCTGCTCGGCCCACTCTCTGTGTGTTCCGGTCGACTTGACGGCGGCTGGCAGTCGAGCGGCCGGGGCGTGACTCCTCGCTCGGCCAACCCGTCAGGTGCCCCCCCCCCCCACCTCACCCGGCGGCAGCCGCCACTTGGTGTTGACGTCACAGCCGAGCGCGCTGGCCCTGTCGGCACGTGACCGCCAGCGCCGTCTCCAGCGGCGGTGGTGGTGGCGGCGGTGGTGGGGGCGGTGGCGGTGGCTGTGTTGGTGGTGGTGGCGGTGGTAGTGGCGGTGGTGGTGTCGGTGTCGCTGGCGGTGGCGGTGGCAGTGTCATTGTCGGTGGCGGTGGTGGCGGTGGCGGTGGTAGTGTCATTGTTGGTGGCGGTGGCGGTGGCGGTGGTGTCGGTGGCGGTGTCTGTGGTGTTGGAGGTGGCGGTGGCGGTGGCGGTGGTGTTGGAGGTGGCGGTGGAGGTGGCGGTGGCGGTGGTGGTGTCTGTGGAGGTGGAGGTGGCGGTGGCGGTGTCTGTGGTGTTGGAGGTGGAGGTGGCGGTGTCTGTGGTGTTGGCGGTGGCGGTGGCCGAGCGCGGCGCCTCGCCATGACAGGCGCGCCGTTTTTTGTGCCGCCGGACGCCGGCAGTCGGCGCTGCGTCACATGCGGCGCGCGGCGCGCGTGCACTGACCTGTCGCCCATCGACCGGCGATCGGCGCCACATCCGCGCCCGGCCGGCCGGCCGCGGTCGGCCGCTGTCGGCCGGTCGTTACGCTTTCGCCGGCCGGCGCGCGCGCGCCGCACCGCCCGGCTCGTAATGGATGGCCGGCCGGCGCTGGGCGGTTGTCACGGTCGGCCAGATTTGGCCGACTGTGACGGCGGCGGCGGCGGCGGCGGCCGGCCGCGGCTCCGGCGCGCAGCACTCGCGACTCGACCGGCGGCTCGGCCATATCGGCTGGTGTGTTTGGCTCTGCAGACTGGCGTGCGAGGCGCGGCCGGGGCGGCGCACGCTGCGGCCGCCACGCCGGTCTCGCCCCGAGTGAAGGCAGATCATCTGGTGTGGTCAAGCGACACTTGACCCCGGCCACCCCGGCTGCTGACAGCATTTATGATGCCGTCTGTTCCGCCGGCCGGTGTTCTGCATCGCTCCAGCACTTGTCCACGATATCCTCCGCCTACCCACTTTGTACACTGCCCGTCCACTGTCTCCTCCGCATGGGTATTATCTGTCCACGATCCGCCCACTATCTTCATTTTTTATCCACCGTTTGTTCACCATGTGTTCACTGTTTGTCTACCCTACATCCACCGTATGGCCGCCCTATGCCCACCATATGTCCACCCTACATTCAACGTATGGCCGCAGAATGTCAACCACATGTCCACCCTACATAGACAATATGCCCACCGTATGCCACCGTATGTCAACGGTATGTGCACAGTGTGTACACCGGATGTCCATGGTATGCCCACCCTATGTTCACCCAATCTCTACAGTATGTCCACAGTATTCCCACTCCACGCCCACCGTATGCCCATCCCCCATGTACCAAATGTCCACCGTATTTCCACCGTTCCTACTCCGCATGTCTATCTTATAGCCACGACATGTCCACCTTATATTCGCCGAATGGCCACAGTATGGCTACAGTATGCTCACCGTATGTTCACCGTACTTCCACCCTATGTCCACCGAATGAACACAGTATGGCTACAGTATGGTTACCGTATGTTCATCGTATGTCCACATGTTCACCCTATGTGCACATATCTACCGTATGTCCACCGTACAGCCACCACATGCCCATCGTATTCCCACCGTATGTCCACCATACATCCATCAGGTGTCCATCGTATGTCCACAGTATGTCCCGTATGCCGGCCACATATCCAGCGAATGCCCACCGTTTATCCATTATACGGCTGCTGTGTTACCGTGTTACCATGTCACCGTGTTACGATGTCAGCGTGTTACCGTGTTACCGTGTTACGCCGGTCCGTGGCATTGAATCTGGCGGCTGTTCTGCCCACCATTGTCACCCATCGATCGCCGTCTTCTGTCTGGCCAGCTGCCGCTTTGTGCCGTCACTTGGACTACCACCTCGACCTGCCGTCTTGCGCTCCTCTTGCCCTCCACACTCGCTCCTCTTGCGCTACACAGTCGCTCCTCTTGCGCTACACAGTCGCTCCTCTTGCGCTACACAGTCACTCCTCATGCGCTACACAGTCGCTCCTCTTGTGCTGTGCAGTCGCTCCTCTTGCGCTCCACACTCGCTCCTCTTGCGCTTCACAGTCGTTCCCCTTGCTCTACACAGTCGCTCCTCATGCGCTCCACAGTCGCTCCCCTTGCGCTACACAGTCGCTCCTCATACGCTCCAGCCACCTACCGCCTGTCGACGGTCGCCTTCCGCCTGACCAGGCGCCAGCCGGCTTCCGCCTGAGCGGCGGCCAGCGCCTGCGGGCCGCCTGTCGTTAGCCTTTTGCCGGCTGGCGGCTGCTGGCGGCTGCTGTCGACGTGTCGGGCCTGGCCGGCGGCCGGACGGCCGGACGACCGGACGGCCAGCTCCAGTTGGCTGAGTCACGAGCCGGCCGGACGGCGCCCGCCCGCCGGCCGGCCGGCACGCTCTGTCGCGGTCGACCTCCGTCGGCCGCCAGGCGCCGATAGCGCGCTCACAGGAAGCCGTCGGCTTTCACCGCATTAGGCGGGCGCAGCGGCGGCGGCGGAGACGGCGGCGGCGGCGGCGGCGGCGGCGGCGGCGCAGCTGTTTCTTCATTAGCAGTCAGAGGGGAGGCCGGCGCGGTCGGTGGCGGCGGCGCCCGAGATGACTATCGCGCGCACCCGCTGCCAGGCCGAGCCGCCGAGCCGGGCCGAGCCGCCGAGCCGGGCCGAGCCGCCGAGGCGAGCCGGGCCGAATCGAGCCAGGCCGAGCCGCCGGCCGCCGGGTGAGCGGCGGTGTCCAGACGGCAGGTGTCGCGCGTGCCGACCCTATGAGATACTGCACGCCACAAATTGGATGTGAAGATAATGGCTAATGAGACAGGTGGTGGCGGCGTGGTGCGAACGCCACCCCACCCCATCCCCACTTCTTCTAGCCCTTCGACCATCACGTCTTTGGGCTTTCAATCCATTCTTTGTGTGCGAAGTGAATCGATGTATCTAAACCAATACATATATAAATATATATATATCATTTTGATTTGCTAATATGTGCGCTTTTAAACAAGTGAAGAGCATCACAAAAATACAAATTAATCCATGTATATCCTGAGTACATTTAATGAAGTGGTTTCTTGACCGTAAAGAACCATCTAACAATTATTTAAAACACCGTTGAAAATTCCGATACATGCAATGACATTTATGTATCGTCTTTTTTCGTACCAAGCACTATTTCCACTAGGGACTTCGATTCGATTAGCGACGAGGTGTTAATTCGCTTCTGAGAAACATCACGTTATTTAGCATAGAAACCGTTGGTGGCAATGAAATAAAACCTCCCCAATTTAACTTAATCTGCACTTTCAAAATATAACTGATTAATTATTGTTGGCTTCGCGTCACGTCCGCCGCACCGGGTGTGATGGCGTACTTTTCCCAGTATGGAATTCAACGCATTCATAATGCGAGCCGTTCCCAGCGTCAGAAATGCTCCGATATCTGTGTGGGTGGGCACGGCGAGGAGCTCGGCTGGCGGCGGCGGCCGCCGTCGGCGCGTCCGAGGACGCGTGGCTAGTGTAAACAGGGCGGCGATAAATAGCCAGCCGGCGGCCGGCGGCGGCCGGATAAATGGCGCGGGTGCGGCGGCGGCGGCGCGGGTGCGGCGGCGGCGGCGCGGCCGGCTGGCAGGCGACGCCGCCCTCCCGGCCGGCGCGGCCGCTGTCAGCGGCGGTGGCCGGCCGCGCCGCCAGAGAAATAAACGATGACACGCCGACGTGGGCGCACCGGGGCCGCGCACGCTTTTTGCCGCGCCTCGGCCGGGGGCCGCCGCTCGCCGCCGCCGAGGGGTCAGAGCGGCGGGACAGAGCGGCGGCGCAGGCCGGCCGAGCAGAGTCGGAGCGCAGTTCCGCACGGAGCCGAGCGCAGCTGGCGGACGCGTCGGCCGGCGCCACCCTGGGACCGTCGGCAGTCGAGCGTGCCGGCCGACAGACGAGCCTGGTCACGGCAGGACCGAGCGGCAGACGAGCCCGGTCACGGCCGGACCGAGCGGCAGACGAGCCCGGTCACGGCCGGACCGACCGGCAGACGAGCCTGGTCACGGCCGGACCGACCGGCAGACGGAATATACTCAGATAGTTAGATTGGATTTATAAACATGAAAAGTGTGTTGCTGACTGCTAGGTCATAGCATAGCATAGCCATAGCCATAGCATAACGTGCATGCACCGTGCTACCAAACTTAGCAGGAACCAGCAGATCTGTCTCAAGCGACACTGGCTTCGTCTGGAAAAAAAAAGATTCATTTAAAGTAATGTCTTAATTTCTCTCGCCATGTGTAGTTGGGTACAGTTGCCCCCCCCTGTGCCGGCCTGGTAGGCCTGGTTGGGTACAGTTGTCCCCCCCTGTGCCGGCCTGGTTGGTCTGGTTGGGTACAGTTGACCCCCCCTGTACCGGTCTGGTAGGCCTGGTGTATCGCACGTGATGCCGTTGCGCACCCGCCGCCAATCGCCACCATCGGCCCCGCAGGTACGTGCCAGACATCGCGCGGCCTTGCAAAGTGCCATTAATTTGTTCACGGGCACAGAGCCATTTGGGGGATCAATGGCCACTAGAGCAGATTCAATTGGTGCTTAGGCGTCACCCACCGTCCATTCATGTACATGCTCACAATCACACAATATAAATCCATTAATATAAATTAATCGGTTAACCCGTTGCAGCATTTGTATGCTGACGCGTTATGCCATCACAGTTGATGTATGCGTTTCTTGAAAAAGTTCCAGCTGCGTAGAGGTTACGGGGAGCGCGATGTACCTGCTTGGTCCGCGTGGTGGGTTTTTTTCTGTCAGGTTTTGGGTTCCAGGAAAATATTACGACGAAAAAAATATTTATAATCGCAATCCAAACAGCGTTACGCGGGTTAATTTTGTGGTAGTGTGGGCGATTTCGCTATGTGGATTAGCTGATGCTCCAGCAATACAGAAGACAATCCTGCTGGTATGCTGCTGTCTTTAGCTTCAATGTGTAGGTAAAACGCGCTCAGAAGTAGTCATGTGCTTTCCAGGAAAATTCACCGGCACGTGGTGCCGCAAAATCACGACGAACCCTCCACCGTGTCGTGGTACAGCGCGTCGCGCCGCTGCGCAGTCCCTCGACTGGCCGCGGCACCGCCGACCGAGTCTGGCGCCGGGCCCGCCCGGGCGTGACCCGACCACGACTCCGTGACCCGACCACGGCTCCGTGACCCGACCACGGCTCCGTGACCCGACCACGGCTCCGTGACCCGACCACGGCTCCGTGACCCGACCACGGCTCCGTGACCCGACCACGGCTCCGTGACCCGACCACGGCTCCGTGACCCGACCACGGCTCCGTGACCCACCCGGCCGCGGCGCATCAACAAGAAATCAATCGGCGCTCCGTGGCTGGGCCGCCGGTCGCTGCGTGCCATCAGTGTTCGGCCGGCGCCGATACATGCTGCATTGTTTGTGATAATCGGCCGGCGGTGGGCGGGTCGCCGCGCCGGCCGCTGGGAAAGGTCAGCGTCAGGTCAGCGGGCCGGCGCCGGGTGGCGCGAGGGTCGTCGCCAGCCGCGCCCCGATGACGGCGGGCGGCCCCACCTCCCACTGGCTGGCCGACAGCTGGCAAAACAGTGCCGCCCCGGGACGCGCCGGTGACGGCCCGGGTCGGAGCGGCTGACGGCGGGACTGGTGGCCCGGCTGACGGCCGGACTGGTGGCACGGCTGACGGCGGGACTGGTGGCCCGGCTGACGACGGGACTGGTGATGGAGCTGACGGCCAGACTGGTGGCCCGGCTGACGGCGGGACTGGTGGCACGGCTGACGGCGGGACTGGTGGCCCGGCTGACGACGGGACTGGTGATGGAGCTGACGGCGCGTGCGGTACGCGGCTTTTCGCCAGTGACAGACGGAGGTCCGGCTCGTCACCGCTTCACGATTTCTTATTCACTTGCCCCTGGCTTTCATTTAGGTTGGCTGTCGATTTCTGTCAGTCTCAGTTAGTCCGGTGCAGCCCCGACCAATCCGGTCCTCCTCTCTCGGTCAGTCCGCCCGTCTCGGTCAGTCCGGTCGTCTCGGTCAGTCCGGTCGTCTCGGTTAGTCCGCCCGTCTCGGTCAGTCCGCCCGTATCGGTCAGTCCGACTGTCCCGCCTGTCTCCGTCAGTCCGGCCGTCTCGGTCCGGCTGGTCCCGGCTGACTGGCTGGCTGCCTGGATGCCTGGCTGGCTGGCTGGCTGGCTGGCTGGCTGGCTGGCTGGCTGGCTGGCTGGCTGGCTGGCTGGCTGGCTGGCTGGCTGGCTGGCTGGCTGGCTGGCTGGCTGGCTGGCTGGCTGGCTGGCTGGCTGGCTGGCTGGCTGGCTGGCTGGCTGGCTGGCTGGCTGGCTCGGCTGGCTGGCTGGCTGGCTGGCTGGCTGGCTGGCTGGCTGGCTGACTCGCTGACTGGCTGGCTGGCTGGCGGGCGGCCCGGTACGGCCGTCGCCGCAGCAGCATTGTCCGTGACGGCGGCGGTCGGCCGTGTTTTTGCGGCGGCCGGCGGCGGCGCAGGCGGCCAGCGAGACGGCGGCCTCGGCGGCCCCATTGTGCTGCTGGACCGGATCAGTTGCAGTGGCAGTGGCGACACGGCGCGCGGCCGCGCCACCTGCGTCACACAGCTGGCGCCGGCGCCGGCTGTGTGACGCTGGCCGGCTGCTGCAGCGTCTGGCCGACACTCGGCACACGCCTACCAGCCGGCCCGGCTGTACCGCGGTGTCAGACGTGTCAGCGGGCAGCGAGACTGTCACCTCCCCCCCCACCCGCCGGCCCGACTGTGCCGTGGTGACCGCCGCTACAGAAGTGTCAGCGGACAGCGAACGTCACCTCCCCCTCCAACCGCCGGCCCGACTGTGCGTGGGGCCGCTGCCACAGAAGTGTCAGCGGACAGCGAGACTGTCACCTCCACCCCCCACCCCGCCGGCCCGACTGTGCCGTGTGACCGCTGCCACAGAATGTCGCGGACAGCGATTACCTCCCCCCTCCCCACCGCCGGCCCGACTTGCCGTGTGACCGCCGCTACAGAAGTGTCAGCGGACAGCGAGGCTGTCACCTCCCCCCCCCCCACCGGCCCGATGTGCCTGGTGACCGCCGCCAAGAAGTGTCAGCGGACAGCGAGACGTCACCTCCCCCCACGCCGGCCCGACTTCCGTGGTGACCGCTGCCACAGAAGTGTCAGCGGACAGCGAGACTGTCACCTCCCCCCCCCCACCCGCCGGCCCGACTGTGCCGTGGTGACCGCCGCCACAGAAGTGTCAGCGGACAGCGAGACTGTCACCTCCCCTCCCCTCCCCCGGCTGACAATCGGCGAGGGCGTTCCTCGACTGGCGGTGAGCCTGTGAGCCGCCCCCCCCCCCCGCTACCCCGTCCCTCGGCGGCCCGCAGTGAGCGGGAGCGGCACGCGGCGGCTGCAGCCGGCCGGGGCCGGGGCCGGGGCCGGGGCCGGGGCCGGACAGGGCGGCGCGATCAGAGCGGCGCGATGTGGTGCCACGTGACGTGTGAGGCCCGCTTCTGCAGCCGACCGCGCAGCCGCGGCCACCGCTGGCGGCCGGCACAATAACACGGCCGGCGGTCGGCCGCACGCTAACCGTCGCCCGCCCGCCGTGCCCGCCCGCCGTGCCCGTCCACCGTGCCCGTCCACCCGCCAACCACTCGCATAAATCTCCTGGCAACCGTCTACCGTTACCGTCCACAACCACCCGCCACCCCCCAACCACTCGCGTAAATATCTCGCCAATCGTCTACCGTCACCGTCTACTGGCACTGCCACCGGCAACCACTCGCGTAAAACTCCCGCCAGTCGTCTACCGTCTCCGTCCACTACCACCCGCTCCCGCCAACCTCTTGCGTGAATCTCCCGCCAACCGTCTACCGTCACCGTCCACTGTCACCCGCCACCCGCCAACCACTCGCGTAAATTCCCCGCTAACCACCCGCTTACTGTCTCCTTACTGCCCGCTTACTGCCCGCGTATTGCCTACCGCGGCCCACCGCCCACGCAGCTGATGGTGGGCGGTGGTGGGCGGTGGTGGGCGGGTGGTGGCGGCTGGTGGTGGTGGGCAGTGGCGGCTGGTGGTGGTGGGCAGTGGTGGCGGCGGGTGGTAGTGGGTAGTGGTGGCGGCGGGTGCCCACCACCACTCGCCGGGAGTGGCCGCTCGCCCGGCGCGGTGGCACGTCTGATGCGCGCCGCCCGCGTGGCTCTGCGCTCCGTTTGTTTGTGCTGCGCCGGCCAGCGTCGTGGCTGGAGGGTGTGGGTGGGTGGTGGGTGCCACCGAGGACGCTCTCCTGACATCCAGGGCCGCTGTCACCTTCTGCCCAGCCGACATCACCACGCAGATGGCATGCTAACCAAATCAGAACAGCAATAGCAACAACGACGACTAATTGCGAAACGTGAAAGAAATAATGTGTGTGGACAGTTAAACTTAAATCATTTGTGGATTTGTGGGCATGCAAACAGCTTTAGCTTCGTAGAGCCTACAAATACACCCCGAAATCATGGTTCGTCATGAGACGTCATGTTGTGCCATGTTGCGTCATATTGCGTCATGTTGCCCCATGTTACGCTCATGTTGCGCCATGTTGTGTCATGTTGTGTCAAGTTGCTTCATGTTGCGTAGCTGGACGTGTAGTTGTGGAAGTGAACCAATGGATGCTACAGCCATAGTAAAGAGCACGTACAGCGAACCCACTTCCAGCATGAGGAAGATTGAAATTCGAACTTACATCATAACGGGCGGAGAACGGCTGTCTTCAGGGTGGTGTATCCTTGGTGCTTGCGAAAACAACATCTTCTGTTACCTCGGGTGCTGCCACATTTAAATGTGGGGTATGTTCTGATTTGAAGTTCATTCCTTTCATTTGCAACGTCTATGTGCGTGGTATTCAAAAATAACAATTAGTATGGGGATAATTCCTCATCGCCATTAATTGAGAAAGCCGTGCACGATAATTTAAAAGAAAATAATGCATATGTATGGGTAAGATGTGAGGGAACTTCAGGTAATGCAAATATGTACTACCTATCGAATTCCACGAGTGATAGTTTATAACCAATTATTTGTATGCATTCCATTTAATTCTCGCTCCTGCTTTTATTAGCTAGTGTGTATTCCTTTTTCGCTTTCATATTCCCGTCATCCATATATTCACATTTCTCACGATTCATTCTCTAATCACCTCTCATCCATTATCTCATCTTTCCTCTCACCATTTCTGATTCTAACTATGTACCTATCCTATATATCTATATATCTATATACATATATATATATATATATATATATATATATAATATATATATATATATATATATATATCTATCTATCTATCTATCTATCTATCTATCTATCTATCTATCTATCTATCTATCTATCTATCTATCTATCTATCTATCTATCTATCTATCTATCTATATATCTATCTATCTATCTATCTATCTATCTATTTATCCATCTATCTATCGATCTACATATCTATCTATATACCTATATATCTATCTATATATCTATCTATCTATCTATCTATCTATCTATCTATCTATCTATCTATCTATCTATCTATCTATCTATCTATCTATCTATCTCTCCCTCTCTCTCTCTCTCTCTCTCTCTCTCTCTCTCTCTCTCTCTCGCACCTTTCTTACTTTCGCTTTTCTTACACACCGCCTCTTTCTCTCTCCATGCTACGACATAGCTCCAGTTTCGGCTGTTCGCTGCACTCGCCCCCCCCTTTTATTCCCTCTCCTCCCCCAGCCGTCCGGTTGCCGTCTTCTGTCATCGCTCTTCATTCTGCGGCCACTCTCCGTCGCCCTGGCTGAGCTGAGCTGAGCTGAGCTGAGCTTGGCTGAGCGGCGCTGAGCTGAACTCTCCCACTGTTTGCGATCGTTGTGCTGCCGGTGTCATATGTCACGGTCGGGCGGAGCGTATCCTGACCGCCGCCGGACGTCCGCCACCCGTCCTGACCGCCGCCGGACGGTCGGCGGTCGGCAACTCGTCCTGACCGCCGCCGGACGTCCGCCACCCGTCCTGACCGCCGCCGGACGGTCGGCGGTCGGCAACTCGTCCTGACCGCCGCCGGACACCCGCCGCCCGTCCTGACCGCCGCCGGACGGTCGGCGGTCGGCAACTCGTCCTGACCGCCGCCGGACACCCGCCGCCCGTCCTGACCGCCGCCGGACATCCGCCGCCCGTCTTGACCGCCGCCGGACGGTCGGCGGTCGGCAACTCGTCCTGACCGCCGCCGGACGTCCGCCGCCCGTCCTGACCGCCGCCGGACGGTCGGCGGTCGGCAACTCGTCCTGACCGCCGCCGGACACCCGCCGCCCGTCCTGACCGCCGCCGGACGCCCGCAACTCGTCCTGACCGATCCCTCTCCTCCCTCTGCTCGTCCTGATCACCCCCTCCGCTGATCCTGACCACCCCCTCTGCTCATCCTGACCACCCCCTCCGCTCGTCCTCATCACATCATTTGCTCGTCCTGACCACCCCCTCCGCTCGTCTTGACTGCTCCCTCGGCTCGTCCTGACCGCCCCACCCGCTCGTCCTGACCGCCCCACCCGCTCGTCCTGACCGCCCCACCCGCTCGTCCTGACCGCCCCACCCGCTCGTCCTGCCCACCCCACCCGCTCGTCCTGACCGCCCCACCCGCTCGTCTGGACTGCTCCCTCCGCTCGTCCTGACCGTCCCGCTCCGCTCGTCCTGATGGCCTCCGCTCACCGGCATTGATTCAAAGGCCGAGCCGCCAGCCAGTCGCTCGCGGTCACGTCGCCAGCCGATGGCAGCTTAGCACCGCTGCCGCCGCAGACGTCCCCCCTCGCCAGGGGGAGGGGGCCCGGTGCAGGCGGCGCGGCCGGCGGTATTGTGCCCGGCCGCCGACGCGACGTCGACATTTACGGCGCATTTGAGCTCGTCCGAGGCCGTCGACGTCGCCCCTCGCAGCGGCGTGGCGCGTCGTTATCGCACGGCGCGAGGAGGCGCGATTTATGCGGCTGAGCGTGACGCGTCCGGTTCCGGGCGGCCAGCGTGGCGCGTCCGATCGTTAAAGCGGCGCGCCGCGATAACGCGCCGCTTCCGTGTGAGCCGGTGGGCGGCGCCAGCCGGGCGGCCGGTCTGGCGGGTGGTCCGGCGCGTCGCGCCGCCTGCTTCTTGCGGTCCGCGGCGTCGCAGCCGCGTGCCTGACGGCGCAGTCTACCTGCCAAGGCCCAAGGGTGGCGCGGCCGGCCGTTCGGGCCGGGCCGCGACTGCTGCTCGTCTGCCGCAAAATGCTTGGTCGGTTCGGAGACCTGTACGAGTGGCCGCACTCGCTGTACGGCTGGCAGCCCGGCTATCTCGGCCGCTGCTCCCTGCTATCTGGCGACAGTCCGCCGACCGGCACGGCCGGGGCCAGCGGCGATGGGCCCCGCCTGCCGGCGGTACACCGCCCTCTCCGCCACGCCCACAGAGTCATGGCTTGAGATCCCGGGTGGGTCAGGATCCCCTGGTTTGGTGCCCTGCTAATGTTAATTGTTCCATTTTCCCTTTTCAAACTGAAAATATGTCCGTCCTGAAAATAAAGACTTGGACCCCTTGGCTTGGTGAGAGATCTCCAGCCTTGCGCACGGTCGTGCGGGTCTCCACCGGCGCGCCACTGAGCCGCCATCGCCGGCGTCAATTCCAACAGCTGTCCGCCGCCTCCGCCGCTGCAAGGATTATCCAGTCGGGCTTCGTGACGAGCTTCAACGCCCTCAGCCAAGGCGGCCGGTCCACCTGGACAGCCCGTCCGACCGGTGGGGCAGGTGGGCCGGCCGTCTGGAGAGCCCGTCCGACCAATGGGGCAGGTGGGCCGGCCGTCTGGAGAGCCCGTCCGACCAGTGGGGCAGGTGGGCCGGCCGGTTCGCCTGGGCAGCTCGTCCGACCGGTGGGGCAGGTGGGCCGCTGGCCGGTCCGCCTGGACAGCCCCAATTACCGGTAATCGGTGTGGACGCGCGAGTTGCGGCGGTCACCGTTCGCCTTGGAGCGGCGGCCCAGTCCCGGACGGCAGGCCCTAATTGCCGCCTGTCAAGGCTATCGAGCGCCATTAGGGTGGGCTCGCAGGCAGTGGCGCCGCGCCGGTGACCGCCCCCGCCCCCGCCCCCGCCCCCCGCCCCCGGAGCTACGGTGCTGCCCTCGACTCGACCGAGTGGTGCACTGTTGCAGCCCAGCAGCCCAGCAGCCCAGCAGCCCAGCAGCCGACCGCAGTACGCGTGAGTCGTGCCTGGGTACAAACGCTGCAATTAGACCTGCTGCGGATGGCAGCCATATGTTACGCAACTTGGGGTCGGTGAGTCCGAACCGATTCGGTAGCTGCTGGATCTTAACGATGGCGGGCAGTTGGGAACGTTGCCGGCGGCACCTTCCGGACAGTGTCTCGTCCTCGCCCGAGACGCTGTCCGGCACCATTCCCCTGAAGACTGTCCGGTGCGGGCCCGTCCCGGGACACTGTCCGACAACACCCAGCCTCGTCCGAGACGCTGTCCGGCACCCAGTCTCGTCCGAAGCACTGTTCGGCACCCTTCCCCTGAAGACTTCAGACCGCACCCAGTCTCGCCCGAGACACCGTCCACTCCACTCCACCACTCTGGCCACTCCACCATTCTGAGGCCACTCCACCACTCTGAAGCCACTCCGGCACAGTCCCAGTCTGCGTTTCAGTACAGCCCCCTGGCCGTGCGTGGGCAATGAACAGTGAGGAGCTCCGGAGTAGGAGCCAGCCTCCAGTCGGCCCTGTGGTAGACCCCCCCCACCCCAGCTGGATAGATTGCCCGCTTCCAGGCACCGTCGGATGAGGGGGGGGGGGACACGGATTGATGCAGGGCGGCTTAACGCCGGCGATGTTACAGCCATGATTTCGCGTTGTGTTCGGACGTCTGGTGCTGTTGAAAAATATCCGTCGATAGGACACTGTCATCCGGCGTAGCCCCGGTCACCCCGTCCCCTCATCTTTGCCCGCCCAGTCTGACCGTTCCCATATCAGATGGCTGATTGGATGCATCCCTTGGGAGGATTTAAAAGGCGTCAGTTTATTACGTGAAATTTGTAAGTCTGTCGCGCATAATGCATGGGATGTGTGAAAATTTGGCGGGTGCAAATATTCATAATTAATCGCAGCGAATGGCGTCTATCCGACCGGCCTGTCAGCCGTGTCAGCCGCCCAGTGCCCGAGGACGACTGACCGGCCTCTGTCAGCCGTGTCAGTCGCCCAGTGCCCGAGGACGATTGACCGGCCTCTGTCAGCCGCCCAGTGCCCGGCTGACCGGCCTCTGTCAGCCGTGTCAGTCGCCCAGTGCCCGAGGACGACTGACCGGCCTCTGTCAGCCGCCCAGTACCCGACGCCGATTGACCGGCCTCTGTCAGCCGCCCAGTGCCCGACTGACCGGCCTCTGTCAGCCGTGTCAGTCGCCCAGTGCCCAAGGACGACTGACCGGCCTCTGTCAGCCGCCCAGTGCCCGACTGACCGGCCTCTGTCAGCCGTGTCAGTCGCCCAGTGCCCGAGGACGACTGACCGGCCTCTGTCAGCCGCCCAGTGCTCGACGCCGATTGACCGGCCTTGTCAGCCGCCCAGTGCCCGGCTGACCGGCCTCTGTCAGCCGCCCAGTGCCCGACGCCGACTGACCGGCGTCGCCGCCGACGGCCGCCGCCTGTCGGGACCCTCGGGACGTCGCCGACGACCGACGACCGACGGCCTGACACTGCGCCGGCCAGCCTGCCGCTACTCGGGGCGGAGCGGTCGTCGGCGGCGGCGGCGACCGATTGCTATCGGGCGGCGCATTAGGACCGTCGGCCGGCACCGGTCGCCGTCGGCCAGATTAATGCGCCGCCGCCGCCGCGCCGCCGACGCCGCCGCCGACGCCGCTGTTTGCGCACCGTGTTGATTTTTGCGCCGCGACCGGCGGCCCCCGGGGAGCGGACGGTGGCGGGCGGCCGACGGGCGCGTCCGCGCGCGTCCGCCAATTGCCACTCGGCAAATGGAATTAGCCGGTGGTGGCGGCGGCGGCGGCGTGGCGTGGCGTGGCGCGGCCGGCCCCGCACGCCGTCCGCTCATCTCGCCGCCGCCGCCGCCGCCGCCGCCGCCGCCGCCGAATCAATGCCGGCCGCCTGTCGGCTGCGACGACAAAGGCGGGCCCGGGCGCCGGCGGCGGCAGGTCGGGCCGGACGCGCTCGGCGCGCCCGTAAACCGGCCCCATAATGGCCCGGTGCCATCCCGGCGCCGGCTGCGCCGTAAAGGCGGGCGCGCTCACTCGTAAAGCGGCGTCGACGGCCGGTGCCGACCGACGGCCGACGACCGGCGACGGCCGACCGACTGCCGGCGGCCAGGTCTGCCGCCCGTCGGCACTGGGGCCGGGGCCGTCGAGGTGTTGTGGCGCGGTGGGGGTGCTGTGGCGGGGGACGGGTAGCTGGTGCTGTGGTGAGGTGGGGGCGCTGTCGACGGTGGGGAGGTGTTGAGGCGAGACGGGGATGTTGGAGTTGCGGTGGGTGGGCAGGGGAGGTGGGAGGTGACACCAAGAGAGTCACTGAGTGTGTGCTAACTATTGTAGTTAAAAACTATTGTAAATTTTTCAGCCAGAGGCGCCCCTCGGAAGACAAAGGTGGCCCTCCTGGTACTTCCTCAGTGGCGCCCCCTGGACATGTGCGTCCATAACAATTCCTGGAATGGCCTCTGTACTTGACATACACAATGAGCTCTCCAGACCATCTAAAATCCAGGCGCATGAAAGTTATTCCGCTGGAGACGCACAAATTGGCCAAATGTCGGTCAAAATTGGCCAAATGTAGCCTTGGAAGCATCCAGAAATTCCACGGGCAATCTCCTATGTAGCATGGGCCGTTAATCCAATACTCGACGACAAAAAATTGCTCGTTTTTTAATAATGGCAAATGCATTTCCGTGCGATATACGGCTTGGTTGACTTTGCGGTTTCTTCAGAAAACTTCGCAAAACGAACGATAAAAATTGTATGCTCTGGTCTTATAGCAATTTCAAACGCAGTGGTGTCCTTTTCACGAAGTGACTTCTGGCACGTTATTTACCCAGTAGCTGCTTGCTGCACCGCGGTGTGCCAAGGCAAGTGCATGAAACATTTACTCATTCTTCTGCGACAGGCAAAGCAGAGTACCTCATCTTTTTAGCCCGCGTATGGCGGACCGGACCGCCCGCGTCAACTTTGCCGGGCCGAAAGGGAGGGGAGCGGACGGATGATGGCCCTTACCCCTAGGATGCAGAAAACTAGACAATATAAAACACCAATTGATAGATACCGGCCAGACGTGAAGAATGAGTACACGACTGTTTGATGTACGACAAAAGCTCACGTCACTAGCGCACCTCAAATGAATAGTGACCAAGTGCAGTCGCCTGCCCTGGCGAACATAAACAGCGGGTGCCGCCAGCAGGAAGCTGTGGACGGACTGAGCTTCGCGTGCTCGATAATTTATTTTCGCTTATTGTGTAAAATTCATCGACGGGCTTTCAGTCAACGGCCCTCCCAGGCGTGCTGATGTAGGGTTGTTGCGCCGAATTCAGCAATATTGAAATAAATTCGAAGTTAAAAAGTAATTCTTACAGTTCGAGTACTATTAGCCAAGTGGCCTTGAATATTTTTTTTGTGAGAGGTGGGATGGATGAACGCAATCGGACTTCACCAACCTTTACTTCTTGCCAGCTCTGGACCTGGGACCCCCTATAATCTTGAGAGATCTCCACCCCTGCAGTACATAGTTTTATAGCTGTAGAACATGTTTATATTACTGTGTCACAGTTCGAAAATGGATGTTGTGAGCCGTATGGATATTGTGAGGCGTTGGTAAATACCTCAAAGTCACAAAGTCGTAAAGTGTTCAGTCTTAACAAGAGCCACAGGGCCCATCTGGGTTAAGCTGTAGATTCAATACATGTTCGGCCTTTTTAACTGCTTTTACAATCCGTGTGGCTTACGGTTGCCATAACGCTGCAATTGAACGAAAACAGTCGACATTTAACATGCAGGTAATTTTCCACTGTGTCAGCTGATTCGAATCCACATTTCTGAACTTCTGAACTGAACTTTCTGAACTGAACTTTCTGAGCTGAACCTGTGTCGCGGTGTGGGAGACGTTGCAGTCGAATGGTCGTTCTAGTGCAAGAAAGGACAGTGAAGTATGAGGCAGGATCGCGTGCAGTGACCGGTGTAGAGTCGAACAGGAGTTCCTTTGAAACACTGTCAGCCTTCGCCACGGCAAGCGCCTGAATACCATGCCTGGCGCTAGTCTCTCCATGCGATGCCTGTGCACGTAGTGGTACGCGAACGATGTGCCGGTCAGGATCCAGCAGGGAGCATAGGTCTTCGGATGGATGGTCCCGCAGTCGTCTGGCGCAACGCGATGATAGCTTCTGGCTCAATAGTCAGGGGCACCCAATAGTCCCATGGCGTGCTTGCCATATAGTAGTGGCATGCACCCAACTTTGCAAAGCCGACTTTTCGGCTTCTACGCCTTTCATCTGTGGACGTTAGGGTGCCGTGGAATGCCCCGTGGACGCCGTTCTCGCACCTTCTGTGGCCGTATGAAAGAGCGTGTCCCACGCGGTGCTCCACATTTTATTCGGCGTCGCTGCATACCGGCGCCACGCCGCGGTGCGCTCCCCACCGGCCTCCCCGTCGAGCTCCCCACCGGAGCGGACGCGCCGGACGCGCCGGCAGCCAGGCCGGCGCGCGTGCCGCTCTGCCCGGCCGCGGCGCGCCGCGCTCTCTCCGGCCGTGGAGCGGGCCGTGGAGCGTCCGCCGGGAGCGCGCCGCCGCCGCCGCCGCCGCCGCCGCCGCCCACCGCTCTCATCAGCAGTCGGCGGCGGCCGCGCGGCGCGTGTTTGGGACGGCTGGCGCGCCGGCGGGCCGCGCTGTTTTTGCCGGCCCGGTGGCGGCACCGGGCGCGCCCGGTCGATCTGTTTGGTGGCCGGCCGGCGCGGCCCGTGTGGGGCCCGCCGGCGCCGCCGAGTGACGGCCGCCGACGGAAGCGGGGGCGGCCGGCGCGGCCACGCTGGCCACGCCACCGGACGCCGCCGCCGCCGCCGACCGCCGACCGCCGCCGCCGGCCGGCCGGCCAGTCGCTCCGTGTGAACTGGCCGGTGCGCAGCTGGCGACCGTCCGCGTGTGCTGTGTGTGCCGGCAGCGTGCCGCGCTGGTCGTAAGTACCTTTATTTGTTGCCTTCTACGCTGTATTTGTGTAGCGCCACTAAGCCCCCGGCCGGCGCCGCGTGCGCTGGTGACAGATGGCTGTGGCCACGTCAAAATCCGTAAAAGGTCGGCCGGACCAGAACACGTTTGCATGGCCAATATGTTCTGCATTATCTTCGCGCAGGCGGGCATGCAGATGATTCCCGTCACCGAGCACCTCCCGGTTGACAGCCGGACAGCTTTGATAAACGGCACGCGGACACCCGCTTAGGCTACAGAACGCCCTCTCCTTCCGCTTTGTTGTCTATCTGCTCCACTTAAATCCCATCGAAATGTGTACAAAGCGTAGTTAGCAAATGTGTGCCCTACATAGCTACCACACGAACAGTTCTTGTGTTAGTAGTTCTTTTTTTTGGTCACATGAGTCCCACCGTATACAGCATTATTCACGAGGCAGTGTGATGTGAAGAATGCAGTGTGGTATGAAGAACACATGGCTGCTATGGATCCTAGTTGCGCTCTGCACTATAATCGTTCCGTTTCTGTTCGTTGCGGCAATTTCGGTTGTATCGCTGTTTTGAGCCAGCCGTGCCTGCACACACGTAGTGAGATAGAGCTCTAGTCGTTCGGGCCGTACCTGCACACACGGAGCGAGCTAGAGCTCCAGTTCGGGCCGTGCCTGCACACACAGAGTGAGCTAGAGCTCCTCCCGTTCTGGCCGTACCTGCACACACGTAGTGAGATAGAACTCTAGTCGTTCGGGCCGTGCTTGTACACACGGAGCGAACTAGAGCTCCACCCGTTCGGGGTGTTAGACATGGAAGAAATCGGTACGAACGAGATACAGGTGCGAGGACCTGACCTAGTTTGACCTGCTCTAACCTGATCTGACTTGATTGAACCTGACTTGACTTGGCTAAACCTAACCTGAGCTGACCTGGCCTGACCTAACCCGATCGCCTTATGTGCCAAAAACGCATGCTGCTCCGCGATTCGCTTACCGATATGCGTGCGTTATTATACAGTTGACAGCTCCGCTTGCATGGTAAATGGCAGCGAGGGAGAAGGTCGTTTATGGGTCATGATTCAAATATATCATCATACAGAAGTCTCAGATATATTACGCCATTAATGTTCACCTACGTGATCGATGAAGATCCCCGTATCAAGACCATAGGAAGCGATAGGAAAAATGATAGGGCATGCTTTTCAGGGGCACCATTTCCTCAGGGCAGCACCACTGACTGATAAAATGTCGGGGGGGATTTTGCAGATACAACGTCGATGGGTAAACTCGGGTGCCCCTGGGTGGTGCCTTTTGCACTCAGAGGAGCGTCTTCGGCTCAACATTTTAGGGTGTGCACTCGAGACTCCTGGAGTGTTGCCTTTTTCTACTCAGAGGAACTCCTCTCCAGTCAGAAAGGTGCCGCCGAAACATGGGGTACTAATTCCACTCTTCCCTCACACTGACTACGCCCATGCCACACAACATACATACTTGGTGTAAAAATCGTATCAGGCATCGGGAGTCTTCCCTAGTATCTGATGAAGCATAGCTTCTTCATGGAGATGCCAATTATGCCAAGATAGTGAAATGTATGAACCTTCCTGGTATGTGAACGGGGCTTCTGGGTAGCAGTGATTTTGTCCTGGACCAAGTGCTTGTAGTATTATTTAGTTTGTATTGAATGAATCGTCTGCCAATACGGTTGAGCGTAATCCTACTGAAACAATAATCACAAGTAATATTGCATTGTGATAATTATGTGATAATGATTGTGAGCACGTCTTGCTAGATCAAAATACAATTTGCGGTGCATCATTTCATTACAAATGCTTGCCACTCTACAAGAGTAAAATCGTTCGCTTGTCGAAATGTCCCATAATCACCACTGCCTGTTTCCTACGAACCTGATCAAAAACTACAAAACAAATACGATGGATCAAAGAGGTGCATTAGGTGCTTCAACACCAATAACTAGATGCAGCCAGCAGTGTTAATCTCAGCACGTCATATCGTCCTGCTGATGGGCTGAGGTCATGGACGGGTGCCCATTGGAGGGTACAGCATGGTACAGCAGGGTACAGCAGGGTACAGCAGGGCGGCCGTGGCCCGTGTGTGACCTGGCAGGCCGACTGACCCGCCTTAGCGGCGCCCCCGGCCCCCGCTCCCGGACCCCGGCCCCGGCCCCGCCCCCTGGCCCCGCCCCGGCCCCGCCCCGCCCCCGCCCCGGCACCCGCCCCCCGGCCCCCGGCCCCGCCCCGCCCCCGCCCCGGCACCCGCCCCCGGCCCCGCCCCCGGCCCCCGCCTGCCCAATGCCGTCACAGCGGCGAGAGTGTGACGTGGGTGCGCTACAGTGGCGAGGCGTGACAGTGACACCGGTGTCGACAGGCCTGTCGCCCCCGCTGAAGCCGCCGTCGCACCTGCTGCCGTCCCACAAGGCGTCCCGCAACACGGCCACCGTGTCGCCGCTACTGCAGACGCCCACCTCGGCGCACCAGACCAACTCGCAGACGTCCGCCTCGGCGCACCAGACCAACTCGCAGACGTCCAGCTTCGCCGCCGCGCTCAAGTCGCTCGCCCGCAACGCCGGCGGCACAGGTAAGCGTCACAGTGGCACAGGTCAGCGGCACAGTGGCACAGGTCAGCGACACAGCGGCACAGGTCAGCGACACAGTGGCACAGGTCAGCGGCACAATGGCACAGGTCAGCGGCACAGTGGCACAGGTCAGCGGCACAGTGGCACAGGTCAGCGACACAGTGGCACAGGTCAGCGGCACAATGGCACAGGTCAGCGGCACAGTGGCACAGGTCAGCGGCACAGTGGCACATGTCAGCGACACAGCGGCACAGGTCAGCGACACAGCGGCACCGGTCAGCGACACAGTGGCACAGGTCAGCGACACAGCGGCACAGTGGCACAGGTCAGCGGCACAGGTCAGCGACACAGTGGCACAGGTCAGCGACACAGTGGCACAGGTCAGCGGCACAATGGCACAGGTCAGCGACACAGTGGCACAGGTCAGCGACACAGTGGCACAGGTCAGCGACACAGTGGCACAGGTCAGCGACACAGTGGCACAGGTCAGCGACACAATGGCACAAGTCAGCGACACAGTGGCACAGGTCAGCGGCACAATGGCACAGGTCAGCGACACAGTGGCACAGGTCAGCGGCACAGTGGCACAGGTCAGCGGCACAGCGGCACAGTGGCACAGGTCAGCGACACAGTGGCACAGGTCAGCGACACAGTAGCACAGGTCAGCGACACAATGGCACAGGTCAGCGACACAGTGGCACATGTCAGCGACACAGTGGCACAGGTCAGCGGCACAGTGGCACATGTCAGCGGCACAGTGGCACAGGTCAGCGGCACAGTGTCGCCAGTGACGGCGCCTCGTGATAGCTCAGTGTCCGTTGCAGTGCTTGTCGATCCGCATAGTATGATCGGCTCGACGCCGGTAAGTGGTGCAGCTCTCGTTCGTCTGCTCTCTTCCAACAGGTCGCGACCTCGCCAATGTTGTCAAGCTAGGGAGAGTCACATACTTGGCTGTTGTTAGGTGGCGTCCACGTTCAGTGGGAGCGTGGCTGGAGTGAGCCTAAATAGTAGCAGTGCATCTGCACGGTAACTGTCAACTGCATTTGTTTATGTACACTGCACGGAGACGAGCTAGTAGCGAAGCCAGTGTCTTACATTGACTCTCGTACTCCGTGACCTGGTGTTCAATGATGAGTTAATAGGTTAATGGGTCCCAATTGAATCACGATGTCAGGCCGAAAAGTTACGCCACTTCTCAACAATGGAACTACAGCTATTCTGCAACATCGCACCCAATTACGGACGTTGCAATCGCTCAACGGTGGCGCCACAATCACGGACTGGTGACGCCGCGCTGACGTCAGAATGTCCGCCACGGCAGCACCTCTGCCACTAGGTGACGCCGCGCTGACGTCACAATGTCCGCCACGGCAGCACCTCTGCCACTAGGTGACGCCGCTGTGACACGCAGGTGCCCTGTGTCCGCAGACGCCAAGGAGTCGACCACCAAGTCTCGGGAGTCGCCGGCCATGACGCCGAAGCGGGTGCCGCTGCACGTGCCGCGTGCGCCACACACCGACAACCCGCCCCCTGTGGTGGCCATCGCTCCTACACCGACACACCAGCGCCGGGTAACCAGCTGCCTGAGCCGGCAGGGAGACGCCACCCTCTGTCGTGCCCTCTGTCGTATATATATGTATATATATATATATATATATATATATATATATATATATATATATATATATATATATATATATATATGTATATATATGCATATATATATATATATATATATATATATATATATATATATATATATATATATATATATATATATATATATATATATATATATATATATGTATATATATATATATATATATATATATATATATATATATATATATATATATGTATATATATGTATATATATGTATATATATATATATGATATATATGCATATATGTATATATATATATATATATATATATATATATATATATATAATGTCGGAACTGGTTACAGTAGGTCATCGTTAAAATCGGGAAGAGGGAAGTGGTTGGTGAACAAAATTGGTACGACTCTCCAAAGCGGGAGACAACCCGCCTGGTCATGTACGCCTCTTCACGTCCTGACACTGACTGACATGTTGGTCGGTGCAGTCTGGTCGTGTGTACGTCCTGACACTGACTGACCTGTCGGTGGGTGCAGCCTGGTCGTGTGTACGTCCTGACACTGACTGACCTGTCGGTGGGTGCAGTCTGGTCGTGTGTACGTCCTGACACTGACTGACCTGTCGGTGGGTGCAGCCTGGTCGTGTGTACGTCCTGACACTGACTGACCTGTCGGTGGGTGCAGCCTGGTCGTGTGTACGTCCTGACACTGACTGACCTGTCGGTGGGTGCAGCCTGGTCGTGTGTACGTCCTGACACTGACTGACCTGTCGGTGGGTGCAGCCTGGTCGTGTGTACGTCCTGACACTGACTGACCTGTCGGTGGGTGCAGCCTGGTCGTGTACACGTCCTGACACTGATTGACATGTTGGTGGGTGCACCCTGGTCGTGTGTACGTCCTGACACTGACTGACCTGTCGGTGGGTGCAGGACTGTGCCGCCACCACGAGCGCCGCCGAGATCACCAAGCTGACCACGGAGGTGACGGCTGCGCTGACGTCGACGGCTGGCGGTGACACGCTGCCCAGCACCGGCTTCCAGCCGTACCGCGCCGACGACCGGCTGCTCGAGTCGCTCTACCCGGCCTACGCGCTGTCCAGCCTCTACCCGAGCATGGCGAGGTCCGGCTTCGCGCCGCGCCGCCCCGAGGAGCGCTACCTCGAGTCACTCTACCCGCTGCAGCCGACACAGCACCCGCTCTACGGGTGAGTGCTGGCCCGCTCTACGGCCGGGTTTGACACCTCGCTCTACGGTTGGGTCTGCTACCCCGCTCTAAGATCGGGTCTGCCACCCCGCTCCACAGTTGGGTCTGGTACTCCGCTCTATGGGTGGGTCTGCTTCCCCGCTCCACAGTTGGGTCCGGTACTCCTCTCTATGGGTGGGTCTGCTACCCCGCTCCACAGTTGGGTCTGCTACCCCGCTCCACAGTTGGGTCTGTTACCCCGCTCCACAGTTGGGTCTGGTACCCCGCTCCACAGTTGGGTCCGGTACTCCTCTCTATGGGTGGGTCTGCTACCCCGCTCCACAGTTGGGTCTGTTACCCCGCTCCACAGTTGGGTCTGGTACTCCTCTCTATGGGTGGGTCTGCTACCCCGCTCTGTGGTTGGGTCTGCTAACTCCCTCTACGATCGGATCTGGCACCCGGCTCAGGAAGTGTGGCTCCATATGATTGCGGCTCACGGCACACCCAGTAATTAATGAAGGGTAAGATGGACAAAAAGTAGACAATTCGGAAGAATTGGCGTGCTTTCGTCCATATCGACGTGTTAGAGCATTGTCGTTAACCCGCGCCGTCTTTCCAGTCAGATCCTCACACCCCGCATCGGGGGGGAGGGAGGGGGGAATTTTATGCCCCGTCTAATTTCCAAACTAAGCGTTGCATGAAAACGAAAGTGGTGTCGTCGGAAAGCGCTCGACGATTAGGGTCCCAAACCACCCCAAAGGTGTTCTCCTCCTAAAAAGTGACGTCATAGGGGGGGGGTCTATGAGATCACGACTGACATGTTTTTGACTCTGGGGAGATAATTTTGTGGAGTAAAAAAAATTGGTATCAGAAAAAGAAGGCGAAATCGACCATTATCCCAAAGTGTTTGCCCGTCCAAAAATCAGCATTTTTTGTTGTTGAACTTTTCGAAATCTTGAGTTCAATTTTCTTGAATTTTGTTTTCTTCAAATGGGTAGATCGGACCTAGAAACGTTGCTTAAGTGAACTTGCCCTGATAAAGTGCTTGCTTTGGCCACAGTATTATATTGTAGGTCTAATGCACACATATTCAAAACTAATAAGTCATCAAAAACAGGAAAGAAATCAAAAATTCCTCTGATACGTTTTGTTGCATTTCGAAAGATAAACAAACGCTGAGAGTGTCATTCAAATATCTTTATCCGTTAATGCGTGACGACGGGTTGACATTTTTTGGAGGTGACTTCACTTGACCTCGACTGATTCGTTGACAGTGGATGACGTGACCTCAAAATTTGCGCACAACATGCGAAATTGATGTGGAGAAAGTTATTTGAAATTTCAGCCCCCAGCCGCGTGCATTTTGTTTTACTATCCGCGGAAAACCTTACGGGGGGGGGGGGGCAGGTTAAAATTCTACCCGCCCCCGAAACGGGGCGGGTTAGCCAGGGTAAGTTGAACTTGGTTTTTTAAGGAAATTTCCTGATGATGTATGTGCAATTCCAAAATGTATTCGTGATTTTGGATCACTTTGTGAATAACTCATTGTTTATTGGAGTGGCGACACTCACCAGCCGTCCTTGCACATTTCTAGAGGTCAGTTCCTCCTTGTTAAAGTCCCAAAGCTGTTCGTAATTCAAACCGTGGATTTTTGTTTCGGTAGCAACGGAGCATCCACGGCCACCTCTCCAGCCGGCCCTTGCTCCCCCGCTATATGCGCCGCTGTCATTAGGTGATGGCGGTCTGACCAATGAGGGCACGCGGCGTTCTGGGCGCGATAATGTGGCTCCGAGCCGAGCCCACGGCCGGTCGCCACGGAAGATATCGTCACCTCTCCCCCTCAACGCTTTCCCAAATGCCAGGCGCCGTAACGCGAGTGGCCTGCTGCTCGGCTGTTGATTTGTGCGTGGTCGAGCTGCTATAAAGCCAGCCGAGAATGTCGGCACAGCTGGTGTGTCGGCGCACGGGGCAGCTGCTGCCGACAGTATCGGGTATGTCGGCACAGCTGGTGTGTCGGCGCACGGGGCAGCTGCTGCCGACAGCATCGGGTATGTCGGCACAGCTGGTGTGTCGGCGCACGGGGCAGCTGCTGCCGACAGTATCGGGTATGTCGGCACAGCTGGTCTGTCGGCGCACGGGGCAGCTGCCGCCTGGTCCACGGCACGGCCCGAAACCTGCCCAACTTTATCGGCCCGGCTTGGCCCATACCCGTATCCATGAGACCCGACCCCTATTCGGATATGTCAATTTTACTGTGGATGTAGCCAGTACCCAGGCCGGCCTAGGCACAACATGTAGGATGTAGTCAGTACCAAGGCCGGCCCAGGCACAACATGTAGGATGTAGCCAGTACCCAGGCCGGCCTAGTCACAACATGTATGATGTAGCCAGGCCGGCCCAGGCACAACCAGGCACAACATGTAGGATGTAGGATGACCAAGGCCGGCCCAGGCACAACATGTAGGATGTAGCTAGTCCCCAAGTCGGCCCAGTCACAACATGTAGGATGTAGCCAGTACCAAGGCCGGCCCAATCACCAGCAGCCAGTACCGGGAACCGAGAGTTGGGGGCTGAGTGACACGGCCGCCACTACTACTGGTCTGGTTGTGACTTTACGACGCACTCAGCGGCTGAGGTCATATGGCGTCGCCTGCCTCTCACCCTGGCAGGAAGGGCGGGCATCGCAGGGAATCGAACCCCGTACCTCTGGCTTGCCAGACGCTCAGCTTAACCACTGAGCCGCCGACGCCCCCGCCACTGTCACCGTGCGGTGACAGTGGCGGCGCTACCACCGCCATGTCGCCACCGTGTGGTGACGTAGCGGCGCCACCACCACCGTGCCGCCACCGTGTGGTGACGTAGGGACGCTACCACCGCCGTGTCGCCACCGTGTGGTGACGTAGCGACGCCACCACCGCCGTGCCGCCACGGCTTGCCATTGGAGCCGGCCGTCCGTCCGCCGTTCCACTCCATGGTTGCGTCCACGTCCACTCCACAATCCTAACCATGCCGTCTGCCGTCTGCGTTGTGTCTGCGACGGTCGGTTAGGGTGACGCCTTCGATCAGTGTGTCCTCTGCCGTTCAAGGTGACCCCTGCCAGTCAGGGTGACCCCTGTCAGTCAGGGTGACCTCTGTCAGTCAGGGTGACCTCTGTCAGTCCGGGTGACCCCTGTCGGTTAGAGTAACCCCTGCCTGTCGGGGTGAACTGCTAGTCGCGGTGGGTGAACAGATAATATCGCCTCGCTCGTCGAGGTGACGGCACCGGAGAGTATCTGCCGCCATGGCATCGGTCGCCTGATGCCGGGCTACTGGCCACTATTGGCCAGTCCCATGTGGTCGGCGGCTCGGGTCGGTGGCCGGCGGCACCTCCTCCGAGAGGAGCCGTCGTCGACTGGCGGCGCGTCACCTCAGTCGGCGCCGACACGTCCCGCCGTAAACGGCGGCTGACTGGCGGAAACTCGAGGCCAGACCGCGCGAGCGGCAGAAATGAGGCGTCATATTTCGGCTGAAGTCGGGAGACACATGCTGCCGATCTGCCGGCCAGTTTCGCGCACGTGGGGTCGGCGCCGGATTTGCTGTCGGAGCCACGTCTGCCGACTGGGGTGGGGGGGGTCTGGGCGGCTGTCGTAATGGGTTTACCGTACGGAGGCCGCGTAGGCCAAGGTACACCGGCAGCGTAGGATGAAGTATGTGGGGTGCAGTGGCGTACCGAAGGGGGGGGCATTGGTGGTAGTCCCCCCCCGAGAGATTGTGAGGCGCCAAAGAATCGCGCCGGGGTCCCCCAAATTCGCTCTTGGGCCCATAAATTCGCGTCGAGCTCCCAAATTTCGTATACGGGGCTCTAAATCCATACAGCAGGCATAAAAAAACTCGCGAAATTTGCCCGAAAATTTGCAACGGGGCCCGCGAATATCACGCTAGGGCCCAGCTAAGTACAATGCGCCCCACGGACGCTCGCCGAGCCCCCCAAATATCGCGCTTGATACCCAAAATTGCCGTCGATAATCCCAAAAATTATGGTCCGGGCATCAAAAATTCCCCTCGGGGCTCCAAAAATTGACGTCGATGGGCCCAAATAAGCACAGCTTCGCCCGAAAAAAAATCGCATCGGGACCCGACAAAAATAAAGCCAGAGCCCTCCAAAATAAGGAAGAATTGCGAAAAATAATGTGCGAGTCAGGAAAATCACTCCGGAACCACAAACATACAACTAGATGACTACAAAAATCGCGTATAGCCCCGAAAAAAGTAACGCTGCTCGAAAAATCGCAGTGGGACACAAAAACATGGTGCCAGGGACCCAAAAAAATCAGGCGGAGACACCTACTTTCAAAAATTCAGAAGTCACCAAGAAAGAAATGCGTCGAGCCCAGAAAACTGGCATCGGATCTCCCAGAATCACGCACCTGGGCCCGACAAGTCGCGCCGGGACCCCGATAAATTATACCGGAGTCCCTAAAATCGTGCCGGGGGTCCCACAAATGTGCGTCATGGGCCCCCAAAAAACAGCAGGACCATAGGAGACAACGGGAGGCCAAAAATGTACTGGGCCTTCCAAAGCACGAGTCTCGCACGAAGCTGCAGGGCCTTGAAACATGCGTTGCAGCTCTAAATAAATACACCGGGAGTTGTAAAAAACACAACGGCGGCTATTAAAGCATACTGGGGAAATGAGACAGCATAGGGCCTCAAGAACCGGCTGCGCCCTCAAAAAGCGACATTGTCCGAAGAACTTAACAAAAGATTGGGCACTAAATAAACACATCGCGGTCTTCGAAAGCGTACCAATGCTTCAAAAACACAGTCGGTGGACGAAAAAAGCAACGAAACTCTTACAAAGCGCCGGGGTAAAAAAATGTACCGGGCCCGAAACAAAAATCGCCTGGAGCCCTAAAACACATCCATAGACGAAGAAATACGCAATGGGTCCAAAAAGAACGCCTAGCTAGGGTCTTGGTTCGGTAACCACTCTAGAAGCGTACTTAACCAAAGAGATGAGGTGCATCAAAGCTCAGCGGGTATCCGGCTTTCTTAACCACCAGAAAACGTGGGAAGAAAAGTACTAACCATCGAATTGAATTGATCGGATTTTCTGAGCAAACCCCTCATACGAAGCATTCCACATATCAAATATGGCACAAGACTATCATGTGGCAGCAATCAGCAAAACGTAGGAGTCGTTACAGAAACCGGAGAATAGCAAGAAGTGTGGCGAATACGCTGAATGTGCAAGGCACATTCAGCATATTCAGTGCACGTGCATGAATGTTGGCGTTTTGGCGACCGGGCGTTTTTAGCTCCAATGCCTAAAATTACAAAATTGTACACTTTAAATGATTTGTACGGATGAAATTTCAGCAGTGTGAAGGTGACTTTATCAAGGGATACCAAAAGAAAAGCCTTCGAACAGGATGGGGGGAGTTAGGTTTGAAACCCGGTGACTCGTGACTCAGAAACGATGGTGATAGATTGCGCCCCCTTCACAGGGCAATTAAGTTGGTCACTGTGCCGTGCTATGCTGTGTTGTACTGTGATGTGCTACGCTGTGTTGTGTTGTACTTTGTTGTGCTGTGTTGTGCTGTGCTGTGCTGGGCCGTGCTGTGCCGTGCTATGCTGTGTTGTACTGTGCTGTGCTACGCTGTGTTGTGTTGTACTTTGTTGTGCTGTGTTGTGCTGTGCTGTGCTGTGCTGTGCCGTGCTGTGTTGTGCTGTGCTATGCTGTGCTGTGTTGTGCTGTGCTATGCTGTGTTGTGTTGTACTGTGTTGTGTTGTGTTGTGCTGTTCTGTGCTGTGCTATGTTGTATGGTGCTGTGCTGTGTTGTACTGTGCTGTGCTGTGTTGTATATGCTGTGTTGTGCTATGCTGTGTTGTGTCGTACTGTGTTGTGTTGTACTGTGCTATGTTGTATGGTGTTGTGCTGTGTTGTACTGTGCTGTGCTGTGTTGTATATGCTGTGTTGTGCTATGCTGTGTTGTGTCGTACTGTGTTGTGTTGTACGGTGTTGTGTTGTGTTGTGCTGTGCTGTGTTGTACTGTGCTGTGCTGTGTTGTATATGCTGTGTTGTGCTATGCTGTGTTGTGTCGTACTGTGTTGTGTTGTACTGTGTTGTGTTGTGTTGTGCTGTGCTGTGTTGTACTGTGCTGTGCTGTGTTGTATCTGCTTCGCTGTGCTGTGCTATGTTGTATGGTGATGCGTGCTGCACTAATGTACGTCTGTGACCGACAGGCTGGAGGAGCAGCTGTATCTGGAGAGGCTCGGTCTGCTGAGGCCTGGTCTGGGCGTGGCCGGCCTCTCTCCCTACTCTCCTCTGCTGTCAGCAGCACGCTACCCTCCTGAGCTGATGCACTCGCCGCTCTATATGTCCCAGTCGCTCTACCTGCAGGAAAGGTGACTGCTGCTCAACAACTGGGTGTTTAGCGTGCTTGCTGTTCCTAACAGCTGCTTATGTGGGCTAAGCCCAGATAGTTCGGGAATTCGGGATGAGGGACTAATAATCTTGTAGCTGGTTGCTTCAGAGTAAGATCTGCTCCATGCGATACCATAATGCAATTCGCTAATATTTTGGTGGAGTGTGAGTGATCATTGGAGAGGCCCGAGCCCCCAAAGACGTACGACGTTCTACCTATAATACTAAACAGAATAAGATTTCATGAAAGTCGTTCTTGGTTGTGCTATATCCTACTATTTGTACTAAACGGCAACAACAGTGAACCCCAAGGTTCATACTGTTGTTTATTTAGTCGATCCCACGACATATATTTGATACCCAAAGCCTGCCGGTATGAGTTTCTCGCTACTCTAAGCTAGTCTAGGTCCAGTCTAGATCTAGGTGTCTCGATGTAAACAATTGCGCATGTTGGTATTTTCTTAATTGTCCACCGTTTGAACGTGTGCTGTTGATGATTGAGCTCGTTACCGTTCAGATGTCGGAATGGGAAATTAATGTTGATGGTTCAGATATTGCTGCGTATTACGGTGCCTTTTTATTCGCCCACCAGGAGACAAATTTGCCTTTTTTATTGCCCCTGGTAAAGACTAAATGCTAATTCTCACACTAATCGGCCGTTCTAAAAGTTTGTTCTCCTGATGACTCAGTTGGTGAGCCGCTGGCCAGGGTACCCCTGTTCTGGAAAGACGACCCAGTCACTACACCTGGTCCCATTTATTCCACAAGCAAGAAAGTCAACTTGCAACTGGTCCAATAGGTCTTGGCCGCGGTGGCAGTGTGCGGCAGTGTCGAGTATTGCGGCATTTTAAAATGGAATATCAAACCCCTTTCACTCACAGAATGCATGGCTACGCAGTGTGCATTTGCATCGGACAACTCGGCAGGCGAGAACTCTAGCCACGTACATTCATGGGCGTACCCAAAATAGAGGAGGAAATCACAGTACCGTCTGTCTTTCTTTTCTACGTGAATTGGGTCATTGAAGAAACATCACATAGTACCGTCCGTCCCTAGCACGTGACCGCTGGTTATATGTTTCTGGGCAAGATCATTCCAACAATTACTTCCTATCTTGCTTCCAGGAAAATGCTGGTGATGTAGCATAAACGCTTTGTTCATGATAAATTGCACCTTATGTTTGTTCCCAGTGTCATACAACACTGGTTTATTACATACCTTTTGTTTCTGTTAATCGAGTAGGAACTGGGGAGGGGCGTGTGCAGCACCTCCAAAAGTATGGGAATTCAGTTTTAACGGAATAGCACTGCATCCTAAGACACGATTTCAGAATCATGCTCCGTTCTCTCCTGAACTGGAAAAGTGAAATATAATCCTTCTGGTGCCCCAAGCGCTGCTGTGCCGTAGGCTGGGGCAGGGAGAGGGAGTGGGTCGGCCGGTAACCAAGTGTATTCATTGCCGAACGGGCAATGGTGTGTAACCAGCGTTTTGGGATGTCTAGGTGCTAAGATAAATCAGAGCGACTGCAAGCGATGAACACGCTTTTACTCTGGCTTTACTTGCATTAGTTATGCTACTTTCATTGAAGTAGTATTACTGTGCTGTCCTGCACTAGTTAATGGGCGGTACACCGGTAGATAGTAATGGCAAGCAAAGGCTCGATAGCCTAAATATAGTTGTATGGCATGGGACGGTTGCTTATGATTCAAATGGTTGTAATTATCGGTGTCCGTCTGGTTCAAAGCATTATTTCTAGACTTTGTATCTAGGACAAATCTCGACATTCTCGTGAGGTAAATTATGTTGTTCAACTGGAATTCCCTAATTGGATGGCGAATTCAGAGTGTATGGCAAAAATAACACCCGTATAGTAGATACACCGACTGTGTACATCTGTCTCAGCTGTTATCTCCATAAAATGTTTGTAAAAAACTGCCATGGGCGAGCATTATCCTTCAACCAGCACAGAAACCAAAAACACCAGCCACTGTTGACCCGGCTGACCTGCGACAGGCTGAAGCTGGAGGAGGACGCCAGACGCAAGCTGGAGACGGAGCGTGAGCGTGAGAGGTCGCGTGAGGCCACCAGTCACGCCAGTCACGCCGCGACGCCGCCCGTGCGTGAGAGGAGCCCCGTGCGGCCGGCGACTTCTGCCGGCTCGACACCGTCCCACCTGAAGAATGGTGAGCGCTGCAGACACAGCCACCAGCTATCCACCACAGCCACGCAAGCCACTGCGTGCAGATACAGCCACCAGCTATCCACCACAGCCACGCAAGCCACTGCGTGCAGATACAGCCACCAGCTATCCACCACAGCCACGCCAGCCGCTGCGTGCAGATACAGCCACCAGCTATCCACCACAGCCACGCCAGCCGCTGCGTGCAGATACAGCCACCAGCTATCCACCACAGCCACGCCAGCCGCTGCGTGCAGATACAGCCACCAGCTATCCACCACAGCCACGCCAACCACTGCGTGCAGATACAGCCACCAGCTATCCACCACAGCCACGCCAACCACTGCGTGCAGATACAGCCACCAGCTATCCACCACAGCCACGCCAACCACTGCGCAGATACAGCCACCAGCCATCCACACAGCCACGCCAACCACTGCGTGCAGATACAGCCACCAGCTATCCACCACAGCCACGCCAACCACTGCGTGCAGATACAGCCACCAGCATCCACCACAGCCACGCCAGCCACGCGTGAGACACACCACCAGCATCCACCACAGCCACGCCAACCACTGCGTGCAGATACAGCCACCAGCTATCCACCACACCACGCCAACCACGCGTGCAGATACAGCCACCAGCCATCCACCACAGCCACGCCAACCACGCGTGCAGATACAGCCACCAGCTATCCACCACAGCCACGCCAACCACTGCGTCAGATACAGCCACCAGCTATCCACCACAGCCACGCCAGCCACGCGTGTAACACAGCCACCAGCTATCCACCACAGCCACGCCAACCACTGCGTGCAGATACAGCCACCAGCTATCCACCACAGCCACGCCAACCACTGCGTGCAGATACAGCCACCAGCCATCCACCACAGCCACGCCAGCCGCTGCGTGCAGATACAGCCACCAGCTATCCACCACAGCCACGCCAACCACTGCGTGCAGATACAGCCACCAGCCATCCACCACAGCCACGCCAGCCGCTGCGTGCAGATACAGCCACCAGCTATCCACCACAGCCACGCCAACCACTGCGTGCAGATACAGCCACCAGCTATCCACCACAGCCACGCCAACCACTGCGTGCAGATACAGCCACCAGCCATCCACCACAGCCACGCCAACCACTGCGTGCAGATACAGCCACCAGCTATCCACCACAGCCACGCCAGCCGCTGCGTGCAGATACAGCCACCAGCTATCCACCACAGCCACGCCAGCCGCTGCGTGCAGATACAGCCACCAGCTATCCACCACAGCCACGCCAACCACTGCGCACCGTCATTTAGTCCGAGCGAACAACCCAACTACTGAACACGTACTGCCATGAAGCCCTGACAACAAACCAGCCAGTCCTGATGACGTACTGCCCTGTAACCCTGACAACCAACCAGCCACTCCTGGTGATGCACCGTCCTGTAACCCTGACAACCAACCAGCCACTCCTGATGAAACACTGTCCTGTAGCCCTGACAACCAACCAGCTACTCCTGATGACGTACTGTCCTGTAACCCTGACAACCAACCAGCTACTCCTGATGAAACACTGTCCTGTAACCCTGACAACTAACCAGCCACTCCTGATGACGTGCTGTCCTGTAACCCTGACAACCAACCAGCTACTCCTGATGAAACACAGTCCCGTAACCCTGACAACTAACCAGCAACTCCTGATGACGTACTGTCCTGCAACCATGACAACCAACCAGCCAGTCCTGGTGACGTGCTGTCCTGTAACCCTGACAACCAACCAACCAGCCACTCCTGATGACGTACTGTCCTTTAACCCTGACAACCAACCAGCCACTCCTGATGACGCACTGTCCTGTAACCCTGACAACCAACCAGCCGTTCCTGATGACGTACCGTCCTGTCACCCTGACAACTAACCAGCTACTGCTCCGGACGTGCTGTCCTGAAACCCAGACAATCAACCAGGTACTGATGAGCATAACGCTACATAGCGAGGGCAGCTAGCTAACCACTGCACGGGAATATTTTCCCCTCGAGCCGCGATAACCAGTCGGCGGCTTTGTATGAGGTACACCACTGCACCTGACATATATCCAGCGGCTGCCGAGTGGTGCGCCACGGCGTGTGCACGTGGAGCCGATAGGTGGCGCTGCCTCTGCGTCTCGGATCAGTAATAGCGCTGCCGTGCCTTGCCCCCATTGTTGTCCGGGCGCACGACGTATCGGTAATAACAGCGCCGGTTCAGACGCTGCGTGGACGTTGCTGGCTGTGCCGGCACTGGCTCAGGCTAGACGTTCGGACGTTCGGTGCACTTGTTCTCCCGGTCTATTTCGGACCAAGGCAGCGCATTAAGGGGCCAGCATTATGCCTGCCAAAGTTGGATATATTTCCAATTGCATTGTAGCCTAACTCACGTTACCACTATGCTGCGTGAATCTAAAACAGTACGGAAGACTTATGTTCTGGAATAAATTAGGTGAGCTGCAGTTTGAAGCACATTACACATATTTGATCGTAGCGTAGGTTTTTCTTCAAACTATGAGAGAACGAAACCCGCATGATTGTTTAGAAGCCATCAATGTTCAATATGATGGGTTCCAATCGCCTTGCCGGGTTGGTCTGGTGAGGCTCGGTGTTGTGTATTAGTTGATATCGGGATGACAGACACCCGGAGTGACGGAGCAAGGATCTGTTTTGCGCCCGTGGCGGGTTGTGCATAGGTTTATATCAGGATGGCAAACGCCCAAAGGGCACGAGTAGTCTAGGGGTAAGTTGCCCGTCTCACAATCGAAAGATTGTGGGTTTGAGTCTCACCTGTCGCTAGTGTTCGCGCGCGGCCAATCGGCGTGAGGATTGGCGACGCTACACGACTCAACGGTCGACGTGTCGTAAAACCAATAACCAACCAACCAACCAAGCAAACGCCCAGAGTGACGCAGCAAGGATCTGCTATGCACCCGTGATGGGTTGTTGTCGCACTCGTTACTAAGGCTTAAATGCCTGTTAATAGTGCCAACATGGATCAGGTATATCGGCAAAGCCTCACGTTACGCGCCAAGCGCGCACATTTGACTGGTCAGCACCTCTAGCGCCACGCGTCGGACGAAGCGTAAGCTAAGATGCTAGCATATATCCATTTAGAGAAAATAACTACCCAATCCAAGGAATTATTGAGAACAAATAGTGTAACACAAAAGTAGGCACACCACTACCTTTCATTTCAGGTATGGTTCACCCTCATTCACTCGAGGTCTGGACCGTCATTTTACTGTTCAAGATGAACACAGTCATTATTCCATGTTCCAGCGGTGAACTAGTTCTCTGGCATTTCGTTGCCCTGTTAAAAACAAGCCATGACATGGGGTGATATTGCAGTTAATTACCTGTCGAGTGATGACAATTTCACCATCCTGCCCCAAATGTTTGAGCCACCACTTTACCGCCGAAGATGAAAAAAGCCATTATCCAAAATTCCGCGATGAACATCTGACCAATTTTCCCCTCGTTGCCTTTCACATTGCCTTGTTAAAAAAGCATTGCATTGGACGATAGTGCAGTGAATTATCCTTCGACTGATCGCCGTTCACGGACGCGTCATTGTCGCATATATGCTGGGATATTACATATGTCTTGATGTTTATAAGGACATGCTTTTCTCTTCACCCCAATGTCCGCAATTACATCGTGCTTGAAGCGTGACGACCTGTATCAATGTGCCCGAACAATGCCACAGTGAATGTGGCCATGTCATCACGTTGTTGGATGTGCAGCAGTTCTGCTCGTGGTCGGTGCCGAGAGCCGGTGCGCGGTGCACTGCTCCCGCCTGACCCACCACTGACCTGACAGGCACCTCCCGCCTAACCCACCAATGACCTGACAGGCACCTCCCGCCTGACCCACCAATGACCCGACAGGCACCTCTCGCGAGCACACGTCACCGCCCGAGCGGCGCTCTACCTCCAGCGACCAGCAGACTTCGCCGGCCACCTACCGGCCGTACCTGACATCACCAGTTCGCCGGCCGGCCGCTGCCGCCGCCGCCCCGGCGCTCGACCTGTCGTCTCGCAGCGGCAGCGGCCGGCCGACAGCCCCCGCTAAACTTCGGTCGCACCACAAGAAGACCACCGTGGTGCGGCCGTTCGAAGACACGCCCAGCAGTCAGGAGCCGGCCTGCGACACGCCGCTCAACCTGAGCGAGCGCGGCAGCCGACCACAGGCGGAAGTTGGCGGGGCTAGCCTGCCGGCAGGCCCGCAGGTGCCGGAGCCGGCCGCCACCGCGCCGCTCACCAGCACTCTGGACCGCAGGGAGCAGCTGCGCCGACAGGTACGGCGTCGAACCATGCACGACAACGGATCACCTGAATTTCTGTTATATGCTAATCCCGTCTAGCGACGCGTTACTCATACAATTGGTAACTGCATTTGCTTCTCCCAAGAAAAAAAACGGGATCAGCGGCCGTTTTAATGTGACATGTCTGATACCTGTCATCTTGCAACATGCAAGTCTTCGTAAAGCACATCAGTTTTCATGTCGCACCCTCTCGTTTCAGTCATAGCCGGAAATATATTTGGCTTCTACATACCATATTCATTCAAATCAGCAAACAGCAAAGCTTTTCGTGTTAAATATTAGCGGGTTGCATCTTTGCGAAAATTATTCGCACACCACGAATAATTTCGTTGTGTGCGAAGCCTATGATAATAGCTTCGTACCTGCCTATGGTACCATCACGCCATCATAAATTATACCTACATCAGCCTCTACATCTAGGCTGATCCGGCAAACAATGAACACCTACGTGAGCTAGTGTTGAACGTCCTCTGCGTTTGGAGCCGTTGGGCGCGGTTGGCACCACTTTCACCGGTGCGTTTGCCGTCGTCATCACCCCATCACTCATCAGCGCAGCTCACCACAGTCGCACGGCCGCCAGGGCATACAGCCGGAGGAGACGGAGGCGATCGTGCGGCATCTGGACCTGCTGACGGGACCGCCCTGCAAGACGGTTACATCGCCCGAGAAGCTGCAGTTCCTAGCACACGTCGGACTCACCACTCACAGCTACAGGAACGGTGGGTACCGAACATCCACCCATGCCCTGATCCGTGGTGGGGGGAAGCTAAGTGGGCGGCTCCCGACTTCTAACCGGTGGCGGTGGAACAAACTGTATTGGTGGCGGCGAGTTGAGCGGGAAGGTGTAAGTAGTCCGCACGATGTAGCTGGTTGTGAACCAGCATGTGCAGGTAGGAACGAGCCCAGAGAATGTGTGCAGTGAGAGTTAGACATCTCTCTTTTAGCTTTAATTTGCTGGTAGGTGCGACACATATAATGAGGGCACGCATTATGATGGATGCGAACTTCCCGCACCTATTGCTCTCTCGCTTTATCGGTCAGCTTGAGTTGAATTTACTCCCGCCCGTTGCGAACAGAGATGCAAAGCTGATATGTATCGTGCTGAAGTATGCGCTTATATTTTGCCAATTTATTGGGCCTACGCCGGCGGAATTCTGAGAAGATAATGCGTACTGTCGCAACAAGAAACTTCATTTTGTAGGGCAACATCGCACATGGCCGGCCTGTGACTGACATGCTCTTGCTCAATGAAATGCTCTTCGACATTGAAAATGCATATGATACACCGTGGAAGCATGGCATTCTCACAAACTGTTACGATGTGAAATTTTAGGGTGTATGGGTAAGTTCACTGCGAGTTGTATGAGGGATTGCGCCTTCCGTGTGAGAGTTGGTGGCATCTACTCGAAAACTTCTCAACAGCTGAGCGGAGTTTCACAAGGGTCCATCCTGAGTGTGATCCTATTTGGCATTTTCATCAACGACACATGTGAAATAGTACCCGCAACAATGGGCAGGTTGCTCTTTGTTGATGATTTTGCAGCATGTGTTACTTCCTTTACCAGCACGTCTGTTGAACGGCAGCTTGAATTCTGTCTCGATAGCCTTGATAGACATCGATCAAGGCTATCGAATGCTTAAGCTTCACGAATGTTCTCCGAATTTCTACCTGTAAATCAATGTGCGGATGCATTTATGCCACAGGCAACGAACATGTGGAGATATTGTCTTATATTTGTACCGCCGGCGAATTCCAATTTGCTCGCAAGCAAATATTATCGGTGTACTATTTAATAATCGACTGACATGATCACCATATGTAAAGGATCTCAACGATAAATGCTTGAAGCGCATACACATTCTCAGTCACCTCTCGCATGAGCTACGGCACCGATAGGACAACATAGTTACGCTTATATGTTCGCTCCATACTTGCTTACTCGTGGATGGTTTTTGACGGTGCACCATCCTCCTAAAATGATCCCGAGTACTGCCCGCCATGAGTGTATTCGGATTTGCACACGTGCTTTTCGCACTTCCCACAGAACATGCCTAGCGAATACATGCCTAGTCGAAGCGTATCAACTCCCAACAGTTATCCGTCGGCTGTATTTGACTCTAAAGTACGTCTTCTTATCTGGTAATTCCCCCACCAACCATCGTATGGTGCAATATTAAACACACCTGGCCGAACATTCCCTGTTTAGCGGTTAATCCCCAGCGAGATCAGTGTGTTTCAGTGGATGAAGGATATGCGGCTACCAGTTCACCAAGTTGCACATGTTGAAGCGCCCATAGTCGTGCCCTGCCGATAGTTGCCTCCTGTCGATATTGACCTTTCACTTTTATAGGAAATCCAAAACGACGACTCCAACTGAATTTCTTGGTTTAGCCATGAGTAATATTTCCAAAAACTCTGATTGTTATGTTTTCTACACCAACGGGTCAAAGACCAAGTCTGGTGTAGGCTGCGCTTTTGAGAGTGCTGCTATTAAGAAAGGGCATGTTTTACCTCCTGAATGTTCTGTTTTTTTCCCATATAATATTCGCAATACCGAAGACGCTCACTCCACTCATCGAGCTTACTCAACGTTCTGATCAGCCCATTGCATTCATTTTTATTAGTCCAGATCTCCCCAAAGTCGATATTTCAGATGTTTTAAAATATCTCAATTTCATTCAAGTGCGTGTTTTGTGTCCCACCGGCGGTTCGTAGGGTTGGTGAGCACAGATTAGGTTAGCTTCCCACCCTTCCGCCGTTGAAGCACTGTGAACCGTGCCTTATATGCCTTTTAAACACAATTGATAACACTTAGACCGATTGACTTGTTTCTCATCTATCGCCCACCATCTCCATTTCTTACTATTGCCCTAATTGATTATGTATTTGCTCACATTCCGTCATTGTTTTTGTGCACATCACGTTTTACTTCTAAATCACCTTCAACGTGAAAGTTATGGGCGCAATATAGCCAATGGACCTGACGCATCCACAAATTCAAACTACACAAGAGATGCGTTTCACCGAGCCTTCATGGTTGCACTCAGACTCGTTCCGGTGCCACTCCATAGCTTTACGGCTCAGCTGACTCGCTCACCGATCGTGTAATTTTTCACACGCCTTCACCAGTTCTGTGATGCCCGGTCTCCGTCCTCCGGTCCACACAGCCCAGCTGTCGGTCCTCATTGTTCTACTCGCCCAACATTCGTCCTCTCTCCTCACATGGTCCGACACATGGTATCTCCACGCGGCCCAGTGCCGCTCAGCATGATTCCATTTATCGCAGCACGCGCTGTTTTCAGCCGCACCTCTACACCGCACCGTCCACCACAGTTCCATCCCCGATCCTCACATTCCCTCCCTGCTCAGTCCCATCCACCGGCTCATGACTACCCTCTCTCCTCACGACCTGCTCTCTGACGGACGGGCCCCGCCGCTGCAGACGTGGAGCTGGCCAAATGTGAGCGGCGCGCGGCGCTACACCTGCCGCTGGCGTCCAGCCCCGAGGGCGGCAAACTGGAGCACGACCCGGACCTGGAGCCAGAGCCCGAGTCGGAGCCCGAGCTGCGGCCGTCGTCACGACTGACGGCGGCACTCAACCAGACGGCCGACATGCCGGCCAAGCTGATGTTCCTGGAGCGACTTGGCCTGACGCCCGTGACGGCGGCCGGCGGCAGCGGCGGCGGTGGCACCGCACCGGGCTCGGCCGGCTCATCAGGCTCGGCAGGGTCGTCAGGGTCGGCAGGGTCCTCATCGTCGACCGGCGCGGCCAACTCGCAGCGCAAGTCAGGTGCGTGTACCTGGCGACGCCGGTTTTGCTCTGGCGGGTTGTGGCGGTTGAATGTACGGCGGTCTTGGCCTGAACCTTCACGCCACTGTCCCGATCTCAGCCATTTACCGCCGTGGAATGCTATCACGATTGTCGCTCATCTCAATAGTGTCGCGTTCTCTAGTTCGTATGAAGTGCGTGTCCCGCCTTTTGAACAGATCGCGCTCAGTAAATGCACGGCTTGACCACTATGCCATCTGGCCAAGATGGTCCGTGACTGTGACCGTACATGACCTAGGCTGCGACCATGCCATCTGGCCAAGATGGCCCATGACCGTGCCCGTACGACGTGACCTAGGCCGCGGGCATGTTACATTCTGTTGTATTGCGACGCTGCATTGGCTGATGCAGACAGACCCTGTCCTGACCCGGAGCACGGTCGCAGGAGGCGCTCTGTCGGGTAGTTCTGACCCGTGTTTTGGACGTGCGCAGAGTGTCGCCAGGAGGGCGGCGGGGACGAGAAGGGCCACCGTCGGCGGGGCTCGCCGTCGTCGCGGTCCAGTCGCGCGGCTCGGCACAGTCCGCAGGCGCGCAACGGCAGCCCCAGCGAGCTGGAGTCGGCGGCGCGGCTGACGGCGCCGTGGCCCGGCATGCAGGCCATCACACACATGTACACCGCCTACAACAAAGGTCAGCACGCCCCCCCCCGACCCAACTTGTCCATGTATCTGGTTGGAGCCCGTGTCAGCAATAGCAGGTAACGGTTTCATGGTGCGCCAACGCCGGTGAAAAAGTTTTGGTTTTCCTCAGTTTTCCGTTTGGTGATTTAACCTTATCGTGTAAGGCATGCAGTAATTCGGTTGTTATGAGCTTATTCGCCCCCCCCCACACCGAGTATTATCGCTGGCCCATGTACTAATTTAAAATATATTGCTGAAATGCGTGTATCGTTAATTACATTTTTATTAAAACAAAGCTGACAATTTTGAAGACGAGTAACGCAGGAGGCGAGAAGGGAAATACTGCCAATTTTTGCTTCACTATATTCTTACTCATTCTCACATTCGGATCCAATAACTACCAATTGACTCCAAATGCACAGTACCTTCAATTGTGGGCAAATGAAGGTAATTAAAAAGGCGTATATAGGGGAACCGAAATCGTGTATACACCTTTGACTTGCAAAAAGTAGTTTGTAATAAACATTTTTTGTTGTCATAAACAAAAAGTATTTTAGTAATATACCAAATGTTGCTCTAAAAATCCAGTTATCATTGACAGCCGAACACCGACTGGCCGTTGATGGGTGCGCGTACTTCGCCGAGCACCGTGAGTCTGATCAATCGAGTGAATTTGTCCCTACCTTCGCCTGCCAACACTCACCCATGCGACCGGGACCAAACACCGCTGCGCCGACATGGTTGCAGTGGCGCATGTTCGGCGCCTGTCTCTCCATCTGACCAGCCGTGTTGTGCCGACATGGGTTGTAGCGGCGCATGTTCGGCGCCTGTCTCTCCGTCTGACCAGCCGTGTTGTGCCGACATGGGTGTAGCGGCACATGTTCGGCGCCTGTCTCTCCGTCTGACCAGCCGTGTTGTGCCGACATGGGTGTAGCGGCGCATGTTCGGCGCCTGTCTCTCCGTCTGACCAGCCGTGTTGTGCCGACATGGGTGTAGCGGCGCATGTTCGGCGCCTGTCTCTCCGTCTGACCAGCCGTGTTGTGCCGACATGGTTGTAGCGGCGCATGTTCGGCGCCTGTCGCTCTGTCTGACCAGCCGTGTCGCTCCCACAGAGCGCGCCCAGGCCGCCGACCAGGCGCGCCGTCAGGGCGACAAGCTGCGCGCGCAGCAAGTCCGCCTGGAGGAGACGTCGCGCACACTGGCGCTGCGGCTCAACCGGCAGGTGGCCTACCGGAGCGCGCTGTGGCGCCAGCGCGAGACCGTGCAGGAGCAGCTGGAGCAGCTGGGCACGCTCGTACGGGCGCTACCCACGCGCGCGCGCCGCAAACACTAGCGTGTTGGCGCGCGCGCGCCTGCGTCATTGTGTTCGGCAGCGTATCGCTGCCCATGTGGTGTACGTGGTGAACAGCGGCGCGGCTGGTCAGACGACCGGCCGCGCCACTGCATGTTATGTGTCACACGGCGTGGCGGCGGCGCCATCACCTCTCCGCACATCAAACAGGCACCCCGTCAAATCAAATCTCAAGTGCTTGATAGTGGAAGTATATTTTGTCTTCCTGCAAGATGCTAGTCATGCCCACCCTGCTGGTGTTAACCACATCGACCTGCGCCGCGGCCAGTCGTGCTCAGTAGCGCTGCCTGCCGTCTGTGATGTTTCCCCACAGCCGGGCCGGCCCGTCTCCGTTGGAAACGCTTCGTGGCATTATTCGGTAACATTCCACTGAGGTGTTAACACTAAATACAAATCGCATATACTGGTGAGTGGGCGCCCTTTGGATGACGAGCGGGCGACAGTCCACAAGCGGTCTACCAGCGACTTCATTGCGGCACGTCCGGCGACCTCGCGATAGGCCCGCCGTCCGATGTCACTGAATCTCCGGGCTCCTGCTGCCTTCCACCACCAGAAGGCTCATTTCCCGCGGACGGGTTCTCCGCGATAAACTACAGCCGCGATACAGACGGTACACCATTATGACTGGAATGACAATATCGCAAGCGTCACTGCGTAAATTTACCGGTAAACATCACTCGCATGACGGCCCAGAAAATCATGATGCGCATCGAGGTCATGCCAGGCCCCCGATAAAATGTCATTAAACGAAACAAAACGTCCAAACAGATCCAGACATCAAAATGAATGCTTGTTCTATGAATGCAACTCCCATACAAAACCCACAATATCGTACAACACATCTATTTCCGAGCTCTTTAGCTGTTGTGTATTAAAGCTGACGAGATTTGCAGGCACAGACAGACGGCATAGTACATTCAGTACTGGAATACCGCACTGGAACGGTGTCACACATTCTGGAACACCACCAGAACCTTGATTTTTCACTTCGAACGACGGCCGCACCGTGAACCGAGCCTGATCCGGGGGGCACGGGAGAACAGGTTGCGAGCGCGGCTAACGAAGCGTACAATAAACAATAACGTCACCAGCTGGTCCGTGCAGACAAGTTTGTTGTGATGTCCGCGTCACCGCCACCAGGTCTTCCACCAGTTTATTCGTTTGGATTTTGAATGACTATGAGAAGATACTCCTTATCTGAAACAAAACCAACACGGCAGACAGTCATTGGTCAGTAGCGACAATGCTGGTTCAAGCAAACAAAAAACAAAAGCATACATAGCAAACAAATTGAAACAACAAATCTTGTAGTGCTTCCTGTATGTAAGACATTATGACTATGCACAGTAAACACAGGCTTTATGCATGCAACACAGTTCGGAATCTCGAAAACGCCATGAAGCCAACCTTAAAATAATGTGGAAGATGCTGGACATCATCGAAGTTTTCTGCCAACCCCTGGACATGCTTGTAGTGAGCCGGACTACGTTGACTGAGAAGTCCACCTGATATCGGTATGCACGTATGTGTCTGCCGAAGTTATCTGGACTCTAAAGTTTTCTTTAGTCATTGGCGTTCAAAGATACTTTATTACTGTAAATATTTCACATTCACTAAACAAAGTATATTCAAAGTTGTTGCAAACATTAATACAACGAAAATTACACAGTATAAGTCCGGACGCTTGGAACAACCCCACGCACAGCATGATTTCACTATTTTCCACTTCTAGCTCTCCGACAAGCACAGCGAGATATAGGATATAGGCAGAGGCGCAGTCAAGGCGGCCGGAGGCCCGCCCCTTACCAACCCAAAATGCACTAGATGAAGCAGAGTTAAGAGTTTAACTGCTCACAAAAAAATACGCGCGCGAGGCGCGTCGAAATCGTTCTCTTTTTCACCACATTTTCTGGTTCGCCCCACCCCGTTAAGAAAATCCTGATTGCGCCACTGGATATAGGACCTTCAATGCATCAGCACCTGAAATATTCAAGCAATGTCTCTGCGGCGAAGTCATGGAAATTTTGTAAGGAGTCGAAAAGTAGGTCAAGTTAGATATCTATGTCGATGGCGATACGCAACCGCTGACCAGTACGGAAGCGCGCCGCCTTAACTGGCGGCCACAGCGGGACTCACCTGGTGCGACACAACAGCTGACCAGCACGGAAGCGCGCCACCTTAACTGGCGGCCACAGCGGGACTCACCTGGTGCGACACAACAGCTGACCAGCACGGAAGCGCGCCACCTTAACTGGCGGCCACAGCGGGACTCACCTGGTGCGACACAACAGCTGACCAGCACGGAAGCGCGTCACCTTAACTGGCGGCCACAGCGGGACCCACCTGGTGCGACACAACAGCTGACCAGCACGGAAGCGCGTCACCTTAACTGGGGGTCACAGCGGGACTCACCTGGTGCGACACAACCGCTGACCAGCACGGAAGCGCGTCACCTTAACTGGGGGTCACAGCGGGACTCACCTGGTGCGACACAACAGCTGACCAGCACGGAAGCGCGCCACCTTAACTGGCGGTCATAGCGGGACCCACCTGGTGCGACACAACAGCTGACCAGCACGGAAGCGCGCCACCTTAACTGGCGGCCACAGCGGGACTCACCTGGTGCGACACAACCGCTGACCAGCACGGAAGCGCGCCACCTTAACTGGCGGCCACAGCGGGACTCACCTGGTGCGACACAACAGCTGACCAGCACGGAAGCGCGCCACCTTAACTGGCGGCCACAGCGGGACTCACCTGGTGCGACACAACAGCTGACCAGCACGGAAGCGCGCCACCTTAACTGGCGGCCACAGCGGGACCCACCTGGTGCGACACAACCGCTGACCAGCACGGAAGCGCGCCACCTTAACTGGCGGCCACAGCGGGACTCACCTGGTGCGACACAACCGCTGACCAGCACGGAAGAGCGCCACCTTAACTGGCGGCCACAGCGGGACTCACCTGGTGCGACCATGATCTCGTGCTTCTTGGAGCGGATGCGCAGAAAGGTGAGGTCGTTGGTGGGGTCCAGGTCGCGGATAGTGGAGCGCGCCTTGTCGTTCAGCTGGCTGATGAGGCCTGAGTACTGCACAGTCACAGAGTTCTCCATTGTGCTGCGGATCGGGATCCCTGCAAACACGCACCAGCCTGTCATGAGCCGTACCAACAATTGAACAAAACCGCCCTGTTTATACACTTCATGCTCCAAAGGGTGAGTAGTAGCCCAATCTGTGGATAAAAAGACGGAGCATTTGATATGGTGAGCACAAAATCGCTCGCACATGCATGACAATGGTTGAATTTAAACACATTTGAAATGATTTCGTTTGTGGATTTGGAAAAGCACACACACGATATGTTGAGACCGAATCGTTGCAAAATACTGGTGAATCCTTGAATGTTGCATTACAAAAACAGTCCGGCCATATCAAGCCAGCGAACAAATATTATGCTGATACTGTGAAGCCTGTCCATCACAACTTCTTACGACCAGGGCAGAAAAAATGACCGCATTAAAAATGCAGAATTAAGCTGCTGTACGATTCCTGCTAAAGACTGTTGAACAACTCTTCGAAGTAACACATTCGAAGCACAAATTGAGTGCTTCAGTCCGGCAATAATCGACGGTTTTGGCAAGACTAAATGCTCGCCTCATGCAGCCAAACCGGTCAAGAGCAACACATATCAGCATGTTACCCTCAAAGCAGCCCACGTCACAGCCTCGTTGGTGTGTGTCTACCGATAATAATTTTGGATACGAATGGATTTGAGCTCGACACTGCCATATCGCGCCCGTGCAACGGCGGATCAGGTCAATCAACCATGGCCACACATACACCAACCTTGTTTGGTGTTGACTGACAGAACGCGCAACCTCTTGCATACGATACATTTTCAATACTTCAAATTAGCAGCTTCTCAGGACTGCTTTGCACACAGGCTGCTGCCCGGGATGCTGCTGGGGTTCACAGCAGAAGGCTATATATATCGCCGCGCTTAACGTACCTTCCGAGTTCACAATGATGGTACCAATGACGCCCTTGTGCGACTGGATCCGCTTCAGGGTCTCCTCCACCTCGGATGCCTGCAATGGCCAACACACGGCTGACACCGGGGGCACAGCACGGTATCCAGTCTGACACCGGGGGCACGACACGGTATCCAGTCTGACACCGGGGGCACGACACGGTATCCAGTCTGACACCGGGGGCACGACACGGTATCCAGTCTGACACTGGGGGCACGACACGGTATCCAGTCTGACACCGGGGGCACGGTACGGTATCCAGTCTGACACCGGGGGCACGACACGGTATCCAGTCTGACACCGGGTGCACGACACGGTATTCAGTCTGACACCGGGGGCACGACACGGTATCCAGTCTGACACCGGGGGCACGACACGGTATCCAGTCTGACACCGGGGGCAAGGTACGGTATCCAGTCTGACACCGGGGCACATCACGGTATCCAGTCTGACACCGGGGGCACAGTACGGTATCCAGTCTGACACCGGGGGCACAGCACGGTATCCAGTCTGACACCGGGGGCACGGTACGGTATCCAGTCTGACACCGGGGCACAGCACGGTATCCAGGCTGACATCGAGGGCACGGCACGGTATCCAGTCTGACACTGAAGTCACGGCACGGTATCCAGTCTGACACCAGAGGCACGATACGGTATCCAGTCTGACACAGGGGGCACGGTACGGTATCCAGTCTGACACCGGGGCACAGCACGGTATCCAGGCTGACATCGAGGGCACGGCACGGTATCCAGTCTGACACTGAAGTCACGGCACGGTATCCAATCTGACACCGGGGGCACGGCACGGTATCCAGTCTGACACAGGGGGCACGGTACAGTATCCAGTTTGGCACCGACACCGTGGGCACGGTACGGTACCGCAGCAAGATATACGATACAAAAGATACAGTCATTAGTAGGCCATTGGCTTAAATTTGACCTGAATGGCATCAACAGCATTTTAAATGACGCTAATTCCATGGCGAATTTCGACATCCTACTGTGCTTGTTTCGACATCTCACACCTAACGAAAAACCAATATTTTAACACTGCACTGGAGGCACGTCACGGTATCCAGTCTGACACTGGAGGCACGGCACGGTATCCAGTCTGACACTGAAGGCATGTCACGGTATCCAGTCTGACACCGGGGGCACGGTATGGTATCCAGTCGGGTACTGGGGGCACGGTACGGTATCCAGTCTGACACTGAAGGCACGGCACGGTATCCAGTCTGACACCGGGGGCACGGTATGGTATCCAGTCGGGTACTGGGGGCACGGTACGGTATCCAGTCTGACACTGAAGGCACGGCACGGTATCCAGTCTGACACCAGGGGCACGGTATGGTATCCAGTCGGGTACTGGGGGCACGGTACGGTATCCAGTCTGACACTGGAGGCACGTCACGGTATCCAGTCTGATACCGGGGGCACGTCACGGTATCCAGTCTGACACCGGGGGCACGGTATGGTATCCAGTCTGACACCGGGGGCACGGTATGGTATCCAGTCTGGCACTGGAGGCACGGCACGGTATCCAGTCTGACACCGGGGGTACGGTACAGTAACCAGTTGGGCACTGGAGGTCTGGCCACTGGAGGCGGTACGGTATCCAGTCTGGCTGCCCTCCCTATTGCAATGCCCAACACATGGCTGACACTGGAGGCACTGTACGATCTCCAGTCTGGCTGCCCATCCTATTGACACCAATCCCTCAATCTGGCATCTGACTCGAACAGTTATAAGCGATCATTGTCATACACGGCACCGCATTGTCTGTAGCCCACATCGCTAAACTAAAGAAATCTTATGTACAGTACATCAGTTCTGAGTACCTGCTCGCCTTGATGTGTGTTAAATTACACTGGAAGTTTGCATCCATGGGTTAAAGTCAGTAGAAGTAGTGGGTGTTGGACGTGTCTTTTAAAACAATTTGTAATGCCAGAATATAATTTCTGCCAATGTATGCACGACACGACCCAGCTATTATACAATGCTACTCTCCATAGCCGTCCCTAGGTCCCATAGAACCTGGTTACATGCAGTTTCAAAAGGAACTATTCACAGAAGCATCTGACACAAGTTGGGACAACTTCGCATCACATTGACGAATTTTAGCTGCTCAGAAAGCACACACAGCAACCAAACACAAGACTACTTACCATTGCAAATTATGCAGCCCACAAAGTCACAGAATATGTGAAGATAGTAAGCAACCTGCAGAAGAAATAAATGTTAGCAGCAAAGTACACGTGTGCTAAAAGAAATAACATTGATAATGCAGTACCATGGAGAAGAAGAGGAAGAAGTATATGTTACATCCATGCAAATGGCCAAAGACGAAATTTCTGGTATACAGAATCGTTGCATTATAATAGAACAGGTGCAATGGCTAATGCTGTGCAGATCTACTGCGGACGTTGTTGTAGGAGCAGTCAGTTCTGCGGCGGTGTCCACGCAGCCGCCGTACAGACGGCCGTGTCTGCGGCGGTGTCCACGCAGCCGCCGTACAGACTGCCGTGGCTGGCGAGCTGCGGTACACTGAACAACGCAGTACTAAACCACCATACACTTATAGGATGCAAATCGTATTGATGGGATAGGTTATCATAATATTGAACGTGTTAGGTTATATATATATATATATATATATATATATATATATATATATATATATATATATATATATATATATATATATATATATATATATATATATATATATATATATATATATATATATATATATATATTTTATATATATATATATATATATATATATATATATATATATATGTATATATAATGGGCTATCATTTTACCTTTACCCCATTTACCACTATTTCAAACTCAAAAACAAGATTTTACGGCGGAAAAAAAAATTGTCCACCCTTTTATTAAACACATTTAATGATGGACTCCCCACAACATCAGCAGGCAGCCTATTCCACTGATCAACAATCCTTTGACTGAAGACCTGTTGTTGTTTAACTGTTCTACACCTTGATTAACCTGAATTGATGTCCCTACATGATAGTCTAAATAGAATGGCATCATTCAAATTGACCTGATCTAGCCCTTTAACGATTTTATACATTCCAATCATTGCACCCATTAATCTCCTATACTTGAGGGAGTACATATATAATGCCATTAGCTTTTCCCTTTATTTTAAGTTACCTAGTCCACTGATGAGTGTATGGGCGCTGTATAACCAATGCAGTTGATGCGCCCTAAAACCCAAATAACTAACTAACTGACGAGTGTACTGGCTTTGCTCTGCACTCTTTCCAGCTTATCTATATGCTTTTCTAAGTAGGGTCTCCATGCCTGTACATAATATTTTAAGTGGAGTTGCACATAGGCTAAACATAGTATTTTCATGACTTCCTTGCTCTTATACCTTACATTCCTATTAATGGTTCCCAACATTCTGATTGCCCTGTTCCTAACTGATATACATTGCTTTTTTCTGCTTTAAGGTCATTTGAAGCCAACACACCCAATTTTTTCCTCTTCAATAGCATCCAGTTTCCTACCTCCCATTGGATAGATTGATCACTACTGTTAACCACTCCTACCAACTTGATGCAGTGTTAAAATAATGGTTTCTTGTTAGGTGTGTGATGTCAAAACCAGTACAATAGGATGTCGAAATTGCCATGGAAATAGTGTAGGCTCAAACACTTGCTAAGTCCTTCAAACCCAGTTTTGAGTCATAAAGACATATAAAGACATAAAAGATCAGTGCAACTATGAGCCACAAGGGCCCTTCTTGGTTGCACTCTGTACACTGAACCAGTTGTCCACCAAATGTGTTGATCAACTCTCCCTGGAATACAGAAAAACAAGCCCCCCTATTCTTATAATGATTGTCTATGATGTTCTTAAAGATGTTCAGTGTGTTGCTACTGACAATGGTTTCTGGCAGCTGGTTCCAGTGTTCTACTACCCTGTTGGTGAAGAAGGACTGTCTTAACCTTGTCCTGCTGTGATTAACTTTAATTTTTAATTGATGACCTCTAATTGCATCATTTCTGTTAAATTCAAACAGTTCCCTGAGATAACCCTGTTCCTGACCATGAACAAATTTAAAGACCTCGATGAGATCTCCTCTCAGCCTTCTATATCTAAGTGAAAACATATTCAATTTCTTCAATCTTTCCTCATATGCCAGGTTGCCCAAACCATTCACCATTTTTGTTGCCCTCTTTTGTACTCTCTCTCTAAAAGCCAACAAACTTTTTCATAACTAGGGGACCAAGCTTGGACACAATATTCCAGATGTGGCCTGACATATGCACAATAAAACTTCCTGATGACTTCCTCACTTTTGTATGATACATTCCTATTTATTGCCCCAAGCATTCTTAGTGCCTTCTTCCTGGCTTCTTTGTTCTGTGCTGATGCCCATAATTTTGTGTTCAAAATAACACCTAAGTCCTTCTCCTGCTGAGTCATAGATAGTACTTGGCCACCCATCAAGTATGGAGCCTTGATATGCTGCCTACCTACATGCATGATTTTGCACTTATCAAAATTAAATTTCATTTGCCATTTTTCGGACCACTTCACGAGCTCGTCTAAGTCTTTCTGCAGCAAGACCTGCTCATTGTGCCCTGTTATTGCCCTAAAGACCTTCAAATAATCTGCAAATTTCAAAACCTTACTGCTTAGGCCACTTTCAATGTTATTTACAAACATAATGAACAATAGTGGTCCCAGTACTGACCCCTGGGGGACTCCACTAAGAACATTTTGCCATGATGAATTTGTACCATTTAGCATCATTCTCTGCTGTCTATCTGAAAGCCACAACCCTATCCATTTTAGGATATTATCCACAATACCATGGGCCTGAAGCTGCATCATTAACCGTTTATGAGGTACCTTGTCAAAGGCCTTGCTAAAGGAAAGATATGCTACATCAACCTGATTTCCCTTATCAAATTGTTCTATAGCAAAATTAAAAAAGTCCAAGAGATTTGTGAGACACGATCGCCCTTTTTTAAACCCATGTTGAGTATCTTGAATCACTCTGTTTGCTTCCAGAAAACTAACTATTTTATCCTTGATAATTGATTCAAGTACCTTGCAGACTAGTGTTGTGAGGCTTACTGGCCTATAGTTTTCAACTTTCCCTCTTTCTTCTTTCTTGAAAATAAGAACTATATTTGCCCTTTTCCAATCGGTTGGAATTTCATTTTGTGAAACTGATCTACAAAATATTATACTGAGTGGAATTGCCAATTCTTTTTCAGCTTCCCGCAATACCCTAGCATAGATTCCATCAGGTCCTGCTGCCTTGTTTGGCTTTATTTTCCTGACATAATTCAAAACAACATCACTGTCAATGAAATCAACATTGTGTATCTGATCACCTGTCACTGAACTGTGGTTCACGGTTGGCAAATTTGTCACATCCTCCACTGTAAACACTGATTTAAACTGCTTGCTCAGCTCCTCAACCATCTCACCATCCTCACCCAATATAGTGTCATTTACTTCCAGTGGACCAATTGTGCTTGAAACTTTACTTAGCTTGTAAAAACTAAAGAACTTTTTACTGTCCCCATTACAGTTCCTAGCCAAATCCAATTCTTTTGCCCACCTTGCTGCTCCGGTTTTCTGCTTCACAGCATCTCTAGCTTTTTTATACGACCTTAGATTTACGACATTTGAAGCTTCCTTAAATACTCTAAATGCATCTTTCTTAGCCTTAACTGATCTCCTCAAATCTGGTGTAAGCCATGCTGGCTTTCCTACACTTCTTTTGCGCCTTTGCTTTTGGGGGACATGTCTAATCTGAATTTCCCTCAAGTAAGATTTGAACTTTTCCCACATTTCACAGGCATTTAAATCAAGAAATTCTTCTTCCCATTGTATGGCACTTAAAGCCTCTCTCATGGAGTCAAAGTCTGCCCTGTTAAAATTTGGAATCTTTGCCAAGTTATCCTTGATTGTCCCTGCTATTTGTACCTTAAATCTCACTATGTTATGGTCACTTCTTCCCAGAGTTTCTCCTACAGTCAAGTCTTGAACTAAATCACTTAAATCTGAGAAGACAAGGTCCAAGAATGAGCCCTGCCTGGTTGGTTCCATTACAAACTGGTGTAAGAACAAGTCCTCTTCAAGGCATTTCCTAAACAGTTTACATGATGGGGAGCCAACACCAACATGTTCATATCCTTTTAGATTAAAGTCACCAAGAATAAGGCATTTCCTCTGAAAGTTTCTACTGATTTCCTCACAAATCACCTTATCGAGCTCCAGTTGCTGAGAATGTGGCAAGGTTCCTGATCGATACAAAGCTCCAATCCTCAGTTTATTGCTATTGCCTCTTCCCACAGCAACATCAAGCCAAATGGACTCCACAGACACATTTTTTACCCCATCTGCTACTTTCTGAGAACTGTATAAGCTATTCACATAGAGCATTACACCACCCCCTTTCACTGCTGGACCCCTACTGCATGAAAACATATTGTATCCCTGGATCTCATAGTCCTGCAAGTTGTCCCCAAAATATCCCTCACTGACCCATGCCTCAGTAATGCAAACAAAATCTGGTTTCTCCACATATAAGGTGCCATATATGCCACATATAAGGTAAGTTTAGCTTTGCCATGTGCAGGTTGTGCTCCAGTATCTCACATAATTATTAAGCTTTATTTTGAGGACAGTCACACAAGTTTAGAATCTTTCTGACATGGTGTTGTTCCTAGCAAGGCTATTCACTCAATTTTTTTCCAAGGTCTGCCAGTATGTTTCTTTTTATAAAGGAAATCCACTGCCATGAAATTCCTTCTTGAAGCATCAAAACTTTAAAAGTGCAGTCTGAACCCTGTGCTGGTCAGTCCAACACCATCAAGGTACAAACAGCAGACAAGCCACAGCCCGGACAATCCCATTAAGCAGAGTGGGAAACTTACTTTCCGGGTTGGGAGTCGGAGTGCATACCGACTTCTGGAGTACATTTTCATGGACATTATTTTTGATGCATGGAATCTGTTTGCCAGTAACCGACCAGAAAAACCTATGTAATCAGTACCTACATAACATGCATATGTTACATGTATTCTCATTTTTGGTCAAATCAAATGTAAAAACATGGGGACAAAGAAGTGAACAATGGATGGCACTGCCCGGCAGTGACTCGTAATAATCAGCACTGTTTTGTCTCTCATAACTCACAGGAGCAATGCACTTTCCTTGCACTGTTGGTTTCAGTGCAAGGCTAGCCATATGAAAACAAACAAAAATACTTCACACTTCACCTTCAGCTCAGAGTGCATTCCCACCTATGCAGCCAATTTCCTATTAATATTGAGGTTTAGGGGCGCATCGACTGCACAGGTCATATAGCACCCAGCAGCCAATTACCTATGTAATATGAACGCAACCCTGCTACCGCACATGCCAGTTGGATGTGATCAAAGCAAAGGATCAGTCAAGGTCTTGTGTTTGCAGTATGACTGTTAACCATGTGTTCAAAGTTGCTAATGGTTATGACGTCATATAAAAACTACCTTGCATTGATTGGTTGATGTACATATTTCGGAACAGAAAACGCTAATGCAGCCAATTCTGATCGGTGGCCTCCGGAACTCTGGAGAACGTCTTTTAAAACTGTCCAACTTTCCCACTATACCGGTGGCAGGAACACAAGTTTTCCGAGACATGGCTCCAGAGCCGGAGAACAGTGTACTCAGTGCGCATGTGCATCATCTTGCAAGTTGCTGTTGGTGTGCTTTTGTCAGCAATTCCAGTGGTTGAGATTGATGGAGTGTGTGAAGCTGTGGTCCGGCTGCTGACTGCTATAAAAAGTGGTTAGTTTGAGTGGTGACCGTAGGTGGAATAACCAGGTTTTTTTTGGTGTCATTCTGTTTGTTTTTATTGATATCTTTGTTCCCACATTTGTGTCGGAGTACCTACATGTGAAGTCCATCCTATCCAGTATGAACCCAGAGTGCAAAAATGTTTTCAGAGATAAAATATCTTAAGAAGTGCCTTAATTACCACTCTGCCATTGAGGTATGTAAACGTTTTCAGTGATAACTCATGAAATACCATTTATATCATGGCATATTTCCTCCATATCTTGCCTATGACATCAATTGTATCAACCCCCATTGACTTAAGTAATCATTTGCAGAGAAAATCAATTGTCACACCGTCTTCACCACACCAAAAATCGTATCTTAAAAAAATCAAAAGAATCAAATTTTACCTTGCTCTCCAAATTTAAAATCATTACAGCCTGCCTATTTTATGCTAGGTATATTACCTCAAATCCAAGCCCCTTTTTGGGTGGTATTTTCCCTCCCAATTGAAAAGTATGCATTTGCAGAGGAAATGAGTGGTCACATCATGTTCAGCACATTCCTAAGCATTGCATTAAAAAAGCAATTCCAGGAAACCCGAAATTATCTACCATAAACTGCAAATTTACCAAAAATTCTTCCCGACTTGCTTAGACATCTAGATTTGTCTCCAATCCCTGCTATGTTGAAGTCCCCAAACAATACTTCACTAAATACATCGGTATATATCAAGTTCAACGTAAAATGTGACTTTTTTATTTTTTTATTTTTATATGGGGTATTCAAACGTGGAAATGATGATGCAACTACTCATTTTCTCTGCAAATGATTACTTTTCAGTTGGCAAAGAAATACACTAGCAAAATCTTCACTCTACAAATATAGCATATTGTGTATACTGGTTTTCCGGTTAGGTTAGGTTACGTTATGTTAGGCTAGGTTATGTTAGGCTAGGTTAGGTTATGTTAGGCTAGGTTAGGTTAGGTTAGATTAGATTATGCTATGATACATTTGATATATTATGCTGAAAATGAGTGACTGCATCGTCTTCATCATGTCAGAAAGCATACCATTACAACAAAAAAACGACATTTTATCTTGATCTTGATATTTACCCCTAGGGTACATGACTTAAAAGTAATCATTTGCTGTGAAAATGAGTGACTGCATCATCTTCATCAGGTCAGAAAGCATACCATTACAAAAAAATTCAAAATAACACATTTTAGCTTGATCTTGATATTTACCAATACATCAACATCTTTATATACACACATGCATACCTAACTACGTAAGTAGGTACCTACCTACCTACCTAGATGATCTACCCACCAAACCTTCTTCCAGAACTTCACATCACCCTGTCAAGATTGAATTCGGATGTAAACAAATCAGGTTGTTATGAGACCACCTTCACGTCACGTCAGCTACGCTCTATGAAGAGGTGCAAATTTGTACAATTTTCGTAAGATGTCCCTATTTATTGTGGACAACGGCGCAATTGGCTTTTTTATAGACAAAAAAGTATGATGAGAGACGGAGATATTTAAGAATATCCATTAAAAATGAGTTAACTAGAAACAGCGCCGTATCGAAGGCGGGGGCGGGGCATTTCGCCTCCTACTGAGAGGTTGTGGGGCCCCCAAGAACCGCGCCGGGGTTTGGAAAAGTTGCGCCAGGCTCCGTAAGAATATCTCTGTGGTCTCCAAAAATTGCACCGGGGCCCTTAAAAATGACACTGGGGGGCCAACAAATCGCGAAGGGGCCCCTGAAAATGACGTTGGGCCGCAAAATCGTACCAAGGACAATTCCAGGGTCGAACGATTTTTGGGGCCCTATGTGAATTCATTCACATAGGGGCCCAAAAAATCGTTCCGGGGCCATTCAAATTGACGCTGGGGGCTCCAAAAAGTGGAACGGTGGCCCCTGAAAATACCTCTGGGGTTCCAAAAAAAGTATCGCCTGGGCCCACGAAAAGTTACTCCGGTGCTTCCAAAAATCACGCTGGGTCCTCAAAAGATCGGGCCATGGAAATTACTGGGGGCTCAAGAGATCAGGCCGGGCCCCTGAAAATCGAGCTGTGCCTACCAAAAAGTCGGACCGGGATCACTAATCACTAATCAACGCCAATTATCCAATAATCAACGCCTACCCGGAATGTCATTCTAGGGCCACACAAATTGCACCAAAGACCCACAAAACGCGTCGGGCCCTGGAAAAGAAGCATGTTGGGGCACCAACAAAATGCACCGGGAACCCGAAGAATCGCACCGAAGCCTAAAAACATCACGCAGGGCGGCAGGGGGCTTACAAAAAAAACTCGACAGCAAAAAGTCACAAAGGGAATCCATGGAATCGATCCGAACACCGGAAAATTCAGAACAGGTCCCGAAAAAAAGTCTTCCGAACGGCCTTTCTACTCTAAAGGGCGCCATCGGCAGAAACAAAAATCGCTGAGCAGCCGCAGTTGTGAGCTCAGTAAGGGTTGGCTGAGCGCGCCCCTGCGCCCGACCCGTCTATTGCATCGCCTGCGGCTGAGGTGACCTGGACCGGCTGGGAGCAGCCGGCAATACAAACTTGGCCCGACTCGTGGTATGTGCGATCGTGAGGATGGTGGGAGTCGAACCTGATGGTAGCGGTGGTTGACGTTGCGTGACGTGACGGCTCGGTGTTTGAGTGACGACGGACGGCTCGGCTCTGCGGGTGTCGGTGAGTGATTTCACGGTGTATGATGGGCTATCGGAGACGGGTAACTTTCTCAGACCGTGCGGTCGCTTGGCACAGCTGGGTGGCAGTGAAGATGGACAGCTGTGCAGCGTCATTGTAGCTAAGTGTCACTGCACCGATTGACGTAGTTAACATCGCAGAGGACTCGACGGCTCCTTGGCCTTCACCATTATTAAGTTGGAGCTACTTTCCCCCTTCTGTAGTCGCTCGGGAACGACAGGGCAGGCGACGCAGATACTTGCCTCGCTCGTCAAAGGTTCCGGTACGGCTGCTGGGTATGCTCTTCAAGTGGAGCAACTCGTGCGCATGGGTGTAGCCACGGTTTCGAAATTGGGGGGACAAACGAGGGACGCGGTAAGTTTGGACAGGAATAGGATAGAGAGATAGCCCCCCCACCCCCCAAAAAAATCCTTGGATTTCAGCCACTTCATTTTCAATGTCTGGTTTTCAGATATACCATTGATACAAATGATATTTTGTTGACAAAAAGTTCCGCCAAAATTAGCAAGTTTAACTCAGGGGTGTCGACTTTTGAAAAACATTGGGGGGGGGGCGAAATGTCAACGTACTAGACCCCCCCCCCCACTCCCCCACCACCACCACAAAAAAACTCATCGTATTTCGCCCACTACATTTTCAGATCTCTATAATTCTGATCTTTTATTTCACCATGTGTATGTTTGTTTATTCAGCATCTCGCCAACGGGCAAAATCGTCCAGTAACAGGTGAAGTCACATAAGCAAAAGAGCAGTACACAGTACATGTCGGCATGAAAACTTTGAGTAGGGTAGAGTGGGGTAAGATGCCCCCTCGGGTAAGACGCCCCATCCCCTCTATAGGCTGATCAAAGAACTAGAGAACATATCTGAAGTTCTTGATTGGAAGCAGAAGCCACGGTTGTTTATTGCGCAAAAAGTTGGTCCGTTGCTGCAAGTGCGTGACGAGCGCTGAGTGTTTCTCTGTTTTTTTTGACGTTTTCGATCATGAAAGTTTAACAAAATAGCTGCAAATATCTGTCCAAATAATATACTTGCGTGCTGTAAGACTTTCCATCGCAGAACATGATATATTTTGCCTCTTTAGGGTGTTATTCTCCAGTGCGCCACGATCGCCCTATTTCTGCACGCTACGTGCGACCAAATTTCGGCATTGCTGGGTAAGACGCCCCACACATCGATGGGGAAAGACGCCCCCGGGGGCATCTTACCCCATAGATGGGGCGTCTTTCCCGCCGGTAGTTTACGAATGACACATTCCTGTTGTAATATGTAGCTAATTAGCTTTCATACCTCGAATATGTTTTTATATATTTCTTTTGTCACCCTCGGGGGCGTACGAACTATTGAAAGTATTCGTGAAGGGGGAGGGGGTAACCCACAAGGGATTGGGAAGCTGCGGTCTGAAATTTACCACGTACATTTTTCGTGTCGGGTAACATCTATACATTTTTGGTGTCGGGCCTTTCCAAATTGGGGGCTTGAATGCCATCCCCTCCCTGCTTGTTACGACCTTGGTCATTCGTAGATGACATACTTACCTAAATGTGAAAGTGTCTGTATTAATCGATCTACCCATATCTATAACAGATAATACCCAGATAATAACAGATCTACCCAGTCAATTAATCAAGATAATAATACTGACTACCCGAATACTATAATACGAATTTATATGCACCAAATTTCGCCAGACTGTGAAAATATTTGTACCTAGCGAAGAGCATCACCCTTGCACATTATTTCAAGGCTTGCCAAAGTATTTCCAGTTTGTTCCAATATGTGCAGCAAACACCAGCGGCGCGGGAACTGTTTCAAAGTTGGGGGCCAAACAACTATTTTTTGGCAGAATATTTCCAGTCAACGCCATAGGGTCAATGTTAGAAATCACTAAAGTTGGTTGGGGGGGTGGGAGGCTCTGCCCTTCCTGTTCCCCTCCCCCCCGGTTCATGCGTCCTTGGCAAACACCATCCGATAATACCTTGCCACAACCCTAATCAGTTTGTATCAATTTCCACCAACAATTTTCTAATTCCGATATCATTTTCAGGGTCACGTAACATGGCACGAACCAGAACCAGGACCTCGGACCGAGGCTCCTATGGCCAAGAGTCTCAAGCAAGCACTTCAAGCCATACGTAGTGGCTCTTCCCTGCATAAGGTCTCCAAAATGTACAAGATATCCAGAAAAACACTGCGTCGCCACCGAGACAAGAAGGTGCTGGTCCCGGGAAGTCTGGGAAGGTCTACAGACATTCCAAAGGAAATGGAGGAACAACTCGTACAAAAGATCAAAGAAATGGAGAAACTTCTTTGGGCTCACAGCACTGGACGTACGGCGTCTAGCCTACGAGTTCGCAGAGAAGATGGACATGACAGTGCGGTTCGACAAAGAGCACAGGATGGCTGGGAAAGACTGGCTTTACGGATTTTTGCGTCGCCACCCAAGCCTGTCAATCAGGAGCCCAGAAGCCACAAGCCTATCCCGAGCCGTCGGATTCAATCGACCTCAGGTCAAGAAGTTCTTCGACGCATACGAATCAGTTCTCGACGGAGGCGTCTACGGGGCCCATGAAAGTATGGAATATGGATGAAACTGGGGTGACCAACGTACAAACTCCAGGGAAGATCGTTGCTTCCAAAGGCGTTAAGAGTCGGGAAAATCACAAGCGGAGAGCGCGGCAAGACTGTCACTGTTCTGTGCGCAGTCAACGCGGCTGGATTGTACTTACCTCCAGTCTTCGTCTTCGGCAGGATGAAGATGGTTCAAAGCCTGATGAACGGTGCGCCGCCAGGCTTGGTGGGAACGTGCACTAAGTCTGGATGGACCGATCAGGAGGTTTTCCTCACGTGGTTCCACCATTTCCTGGCGGTGGTGAAGCCCTCAATGCAGGACAAACACGTGATCATCCTCGATGGCCATCACAGCCATAAGTCGCTCGAGGTCGTCGACATGGCTCGGGAAAACGGCGTGACAATCATCACACTGCCGCCGCATTCTACTCATAGAATGCAGCCGCTAGATGTGGCGGTATTCAAGTCCCTCAAGAGCGCGTACAACAACGCGGTGGACACCTGGATGCGTGCCTATCCAGGTAGGCGCGTGACCGAGTACGAGCTGGCTCAGATCTTCAGCACTGCCTACTCGAGATCTGCTACCATGGAGCGGGCGATCAATGGATTTAAAGCCTCAGGAATATGGCCCTGTGACATGGTTTTCACCGAGGATGATTTTGCACCCGCACGGATGACTGAGGAGGAGGCTCCAGATTCCCCCGCCGGTCTCGACGGGAGCGCGCTACAGCCGTCTCAAGAACCGGCGCCGGAGACTGCGGGTTCGAGCGCCACAGCTGCCGGTCTCGACGAGAGCGTGCTGCAGTCGTCTCAGGAACCGGCGCCGGAGTCTGCGGGCTCGAGCGCCACAGCTGCCGGTCTCGATGAGAACGTAGTGCAGCCGTCTCAGGAACCGGCGCCGGAGTCTGCGGGCTCGAGCGCCACAGCTGCCGGTCTCGACGAGAGCGTGCTGCAGTCATCTCAGGAACCGGCGCCGGAGTCTGCGGGCTCGAGCGCCACAGCTGCCGGTCTCGACGAGAGCGTGCTGCAGTCGTCTCAGGAACCGGCGCCGGAGTCTGCGGGCTCGAGCGCCACAGCTGCCGGTCTCGATGAGAACGTAGTGCAGCCGTCTCAGGAACCGGCGCCGGAGTCTGCGGGCTCGAGCGCCACAGCTGCCGGTCTCGATGAGAACGTAGTGCAGCCGTCTCAGGAACCGGCGCCGGAGCCTACGGGCTCGAGCGCCACAGCTGCCGGTCTCGAGGAGAGCGCGCAGCAGTCACCAACCAGCATTCTAGATATGTTATGCACCACTCCGCGAGCGGAAAAGAGAAAGAGATCTCGTCGGGCTGAACAAGCCACAGTAATCACGTCGTCTCCCAACACGAAAATGCTTGAAGAAAGAAAAATGAAGAAGGGAAAAGAAAAAGTAGAGGCAGCTAAAAAGAAGGGGACAAGACGGACAAAGCCAGGATCGCAAAAGAAAAAACAACAAGCTGGCAAATCTGCAACGCCGCAAGAACCAGATGACACCAGGTGCATTATCTGTGGCATGAGATTTATCATGTCGTGTGAAGAGTGGATTCAGTGCGCAGCCTGCCAAGGCTGGGCCTGTGTGCTCTGTACCGACGTACAAGCTAGCGGCGATGGTGGCTACACTTGTGACCTGTGCCGCTAATACCTGATCTGTGCTGTCAGCGTATGTTTTAAGTTGAATTGAAACTTGTGAAAGCATGCTATGCCCTATGGTGATGTGTTGGCACCAGCCTGGTGGAATTCTACCTTAAGAAGAATTCACGGGTGGCTGGTGATTTCGGTACCAAAGCGTTTCTTTTTCGCAAACTCAGAATAAAACATGAACGTTTGGTTTATTTTTTCAGTGAGGGGAAGGAATGCGTCTGCCGGTTGAAGTGCCTACGAAATCATGAACGATAAAGTTTGCATTTTATGGCAATGGGGAAAGATGCCCAGGGCAGGGGCATCTTACCCATACCCATGGGGCATCTTACCCACCCCATGGGGTAAGACGCCCTTTTGCATGCCTCTGGTAAAATCTCAACAATGAGAAAACGAGACAAGTCTCAGTGACCCAGTGCATTCCAGTGGATAGAAAAATGATGGGGCTTCGTGTTGACATTCAGAGATCCAGGATTTGGGGGTTAATTTGGTCACAATGCCAATTTCCCTAAACCCTGGGCATCTTACCCCACTATCCCCTAATAGCATGCGACTACAGAGTCGTACAATGGAATCTGGTCCATCGTAATCGTCAACGTCATCGTCATCGTCAACGTTACCGTCACCCTCCCCTCACTCTACACACCAACAAACACACACCGGCTTAAGTAAATTATTTCTGCGCCCATATGCGGGCTAAAACACACGGGCCTTGATGGAGCATCGGAGCACAGCAGGCCTGAACTGTGATGACTATGGGTGCCTAACATTAGGGAGGGGCGAAGCCACAGGTTTGGTGGGGCGAATTCGGGGTCGGGGAGGGGGCACAGCCTCCACAAAGGCATAGACATCGAAAACAATGTCCTCTGATGAACCATGTGCATTGATGTAGTCATCGTGATCGCCGAGTCTAGTCAGTCACCACACACGACACCAAGCGAACTAAAATGCATAACGGATCATAGACATCAATTAGCGCAATTGTCCTACTACTTTTTTACAACAATCTAACAACTCCACCCGTACCCAATGGCGCAGCCAAGAGCAAGAGTAGGACACCGGATACATGCCTCTCCGGTCATGGCCAAGGAGTCCGAAAAGGTCAGCCCAGGAGATTCCCAGAAGTGACATCCGACGGTTTTGAAATGAATATGTCGGCTGGAATGGTTCCTTTGCTAGAGTCGGAAATAAAAAGTACAAAACTTCGGAAAGTGGGAATAATGGCAGAAATTAAAGCAGTTTTTAAATCGGCGGAATTAGAATGGTCCCCGCACCAGGTGTGTCGCAATAGAGGCATTTTTACTGCAGCCCTGTTGGTACTTGTAATCCTTTCCCACCAAAAGGTTAAGTGCGGAGTTTTCTATACCTTTGGTGGTGCTTCATGGGCCCCACCATATTTGCCTTCTTGGCCTCATTCACCAATTTGATTTTTAGTTCCCCTTGAAATTGACTTGGGACGGATCAAGGAGGAGAATATTCTCAAATCTCCAAAATGTCGAGATTCGAAGTGGTTGCAGCATAGCAACACCAAATCCAAATCATACTGTTCTTTCATCAAATCAAATAACTGCCTTCCCAAAATTGTAATCAAGGCCAAAGTTACTAAACAGAGGTCGGGGAAAATTATCTTCTTATCGCAGTAAGGGGAAACCTTTCGTGCAGAACATGATGAAAGAATGATAGACATTCGGCTTTCAAATATATGGCAAGGTCAATGGTGTTAGGTCAGGTCTAGTATTATGCATATTTTACACTGCCGTCTTGTGTGTGGAGTTGGGATTTTTGTGCGGGTCAGCTGCCTTAGCGATATTCACTTATTAAGGCCATGTGTACACCTTGCCAGGGAGGAGGAGTAGTCTAGGTGTAAATTGCCCGTCTCACAATCGAAAGATTGTGGGTTCGAGTCTCGCCTGTCGCTACTCTTCGCCCGCGACCAATCGGCGTGAGAGATTGGCGACGCTACATGACTCAACGGTCGATGTGTCGTAAAACCAATAACCAACCAGCCAACACCTTGCCAGGTTAATGTACCATTTATATTATAAATGGGATCAACTGGTTTTGACCAGTACTAAGCGCATACACAGGGGTGTGGATCATATGCAGTTGAAGAGGCTCCAGCCCGCCCCCCCCCCCCCACTTGCAGCTCAGCCCCCCCCCTCAACTTTGGAAGTCAAGCTCATGAAAAATGCAATCAATGCGAACACCAAAGAAGCCAACATATAGAGTCAAAATACAGCATACAATGTTTGAGCAAGACCAATATCAATAACCACAGATAAATGTAATTCATTAGTCCAGGACACATAGATATTTGTATCTATGTATTAATGACTTAATGGGATGTCAGTCCGAGAAATGAGATTGATAAACACCTGGCAATGTGTTGAAGAACAGGGTTCTGGGCATCCTGAAAAGCAGGTGATTGATGTGCAACACCTACACCTACATCAGCATATTACAAATGATATAATGTATCTATAGAGCACCACAAGAAACACTATCCAACACAGTGTTAAAATATTAGTTTTTCATTAGGTGTGAGATGTCGAATCAAGTACAGTAGGATGTCGAAATGTGTCACGGATGTTCTGAATTTTCTCCCCGGGCTGGTTCCACACACACGAGAACTCGCGGCACAGCTTGTATTTCCTCCAGACCAGCACAGGCCAACGCCCAGTTCCAACTGCCTCGATTCTCCACAAACACAACACACGACAGCTCAGTCCAAAATGGCGCGCAACAAAAATGGCAGCAGTAGCTCTGCTGCCAAGTCACAAATACTCCAACACACAGGCATTTCCCCTAACCTGCTCGTAGCATAACAGAGGGCAGCACCATGCAGCCCACAACTCACGAATTAATCTCAAACAACGGAAGCATGTCGTTTAAGATATCGTCAAAGTCCTTGAAGTTAAATTTTGAGCCAATAGCGTACTTACATGTGTATGATTTATATTTGGAAAATATCCATCATACAAATACATATATCTATGAAAATGACGGGAAATGACATACTATCAACAAATGATGTTGTATAACAGAGCACGTCGTGGGTCCTTTATGTCTGTAGGTCTGTATATCAGCTAGTCTTCTGGTAGTGCCGGGAATTATGTTACAAGACACTTGTTATCACAATCCCTATTGGGGGGCATATGCACAAAGCTTATACACGATTTAAAAAAAGAAGCAATGCATGTAGGCTTTATAAACACATCAAAAATCACGATGTCAATACTTATTGTGGAAGGATGTCTATTAAGTGCTCAGAAAGTGGCCCGTTCCCCCCTATTTCACCAATAATTTATCACTGCTGTACCTTTATCACTTGTTCTGATATTCATGATTTAGGAAGAGCTTTATTGGGGATAAGGAAAATAATACCAATGCTATAATGCACCCCGGGTGCACCCCGGGTATTGCATGCCATATCATAGAATAGGTAATCCATTTACCTGAAATTGTCTTGCAAAATGTCTGTGTCACCATTCTTTATCGAGAGCATGAACATGATACTTATAAACGAGATACTGTTAGAAAGGAGACTCGAAGACTTCATAAACACGCATCAAGGAGCAGGATGTCGATACTTTTTGGAGAAGGATGTTGATTGAGCGTTCAGAAAGTGGCATATTCCACCCTATTTCACGAATAATTTATCACTGAATTCCAACACATCTGTCAAGACAGCCCACGGGCAGCCCACGGGCAGCCCAAGGGCAGCCCACGCTCAGCCAATGCAGGCGGCCCCTTCCAAAATCGCCCAAAATATAACATATCATGCATCTTGACGGGTTGGACACAATGGTAGGCTCCAATGCTTGGTGCATGTAAGAGTTTAGCTTCCAAAGCAAATTATTCAATTACCACGACACAATTCCAGAAATATACCAAACAAGGCAATCAGTACATCGAACCAATCGCCTTTGTGAACAAAGTTCAAAGCTGCAAATTGCTAACTGATTTATGCCATGCTTTTTAGATGCATACATATGATTCGGTTTGCGACGTAATGCTAAAATCATTGGCACCACCCACAAATGTGTCGGACATAGCAACTGTGGCTACCGACGTTAACGTAATGGGATATAGGACAAATTGTCTTTGGGGATTGCGGCACTGCGAAATTTTCAGATCGTCACCGGGTATCCTTCAGCCATTGCATGGCAGCAATGATTGAACTGATCACTGATCACCACATTCTAATCGAAGAAAAACCAGCATACATACATAATATATACAACATCTATGCGGGTATACATGCATGCATGCATACATGGATGCAGACATCTGTATGTCTGCATCCATATAAGACATGCATCCACATATATCCATATATCCACATATATGCATATATGCATACGTACATGCGTAATTACACTTGCTACCCATGTAGTTATGTGGATTCTGGTGAAAATCCGGAAATAACGGTAAATGCTTATTTAACCCCTATCTTCCTGTACCACCATCATCGAAGTCGAATTTAGTCCCAAATAATATCAGGATATATTTTCTTCTCGGCAGAGAATGCACCCCTCGCCGTGCACCCCGGGTGCCTACATGAGCACAGCGGTGCCGCAGATTCGTCAACCTTAAACGACATGGCGCGCTTGTCTGACGGCTCGTCTCAGCCGCTGTTCTTCTCACAGTTGACGCAATGCGGGCCACACGCATGCCAGGCGGTTTCCTCACACCGTTCATCCACATCAGTTCACGCGTGAGCGGCGCGCTCTCGATTTCCACAGACTGACCTTGACCCAGTGAAGTGTTTCGAAAGGTCCCACTGCCGGCTGACTGGTGGTGGCGCTGATCGTCAGACCACGACGTTACATTCCACATCTCATCGGTGGGGTGGAATCATGCCACCCCTGACCGGGCTGGCATGACGGCACGGCATGCCACTCGGAACGGAGCTCAGAACGGAGCTGAGAACGGAGCCGAGAACGGAGCCGAGAACGGAGCCGAGAACGGAGCCGAGAACGGAGCCGAGAACGGAGCTGAGAACGGAGCTGAAACGGAGCAAACGGAGTTCAGAACGGAACGGAGCTCAGAACGGAGCTGAGAACGGAGCCGAGAACGGAGCCGAGAACGGAGCCGAGAACGGAGCCGAGAACGGAGCTGAGAACGGAGCCGAGAACGGAGCTGAGAACGGAGCCGAGAACGGAGCCGAGAACGGAGCTGAGAACGGAGCTCAGAACGGAGCTGAGAACGGAGCTGAGAACGGAGCTCAGAACGGAGCTGAGAACGGAGCTGAGAACGGAGCCGAGAACGGAGCCGAGAACGGAGCCGAGAACGGAGCTCAGAACGGAGCTCAGAACGGAGCCGAGAACGGAGCCGAGAACGGAGCCGAGAACGGAGCTCAGAACGGAGCTCAGAACGGAGTTCAGAACGGAGCTGAGAACGGAGCGAGAACGGAGCTCAGAACGGAGCTCAGAACGGAGCTCAGAACGGAGTTCAGAACGGCAGTCGACCCACCTGTGGCCACCGCCTCACTGACCTCCACACCCTCGACAAGAAGGAGAAAATGTTGGGAAAATGTGCGTGTGACATACCACGACATCATGTAAAAGCCTCACCGAAATTGCACCGTTGCACAGTGAAATCAGCGCTCACTGCTGGCGTTGTTGGCGGACCGCAGCGGGCACGGCTGATAACTTGACGTATGCTGCGCCACACGAACCCTTGTTGTTGGCGGACTCCAGCGGGCACGGCTGATAACTTGACGTATGCTGTGCCACACGAACCCTTGTTGTTGGCGGACCCCAGCGGGCACGGCTGATAACTTGACGTATGCTGTGCCACACGAACCCTTGCTGTTGGCGGACCGCAGCGGGCACGGCTGATAACTTGACGTATGCTGCGCCACACGAACCCTTGTTGTTGGCGGACCCCAGCGGGCACGGCTGATAACTTGACGTATGCTGTGCCACACGAACCCTTGTTGTTGGCGGACTCCAGCGGGCACGGCTGATAACTTGACGTATGCTGTGCCACACGAACCCTTGTTGTTGGCGGACTCCAGCGGGCACGGCTGATGGCTTGACGTATGCTGCACCACACGAACCCTTGTGCTGTCCTATTTGCGATCTCCGTCTTCGTGTCGATGCAGATAGTGGATTTAACAGCTAGATTGCGACATTATAGTAATCGGTGCCGTAACCGTACTCTCGGCGCGCGCGACCTCTAGTTAGTTAGACCAAACGTCATGTCAGATATAGGTGGCGCTTCTGATTTCGTGGTTCTGAAGAAGGGGGCAAGAAGAACAGAAGGTGCATGACGATGAACAATGACCTTCCACAGATGCGCTTGTCACTTTTCTGTCAAAATATCATACGAGCGTGTACTAGGCCAGTCATAACTTTGCAAATCACGAAGGTAGGTGTTGATGTGAATTCTGCGCAGAGAAGGGCAGTGACGCAGACTGGCTTTTGTCGCATCCTTGTGATATCGCATATCAGACAGAATTTATGGTAGCTCTAATGGTAGTGTCTTGCACGTTACGTTAACTCGATCGAGAATAAATGCATGCAAGAGAGATCCGGACGTGTGAGTAGATGCAGTCACAGCTTGAAATAATAAGCACCTGCCTAAAAACTGAGATGTTCTTCATGCCGGGTGCGTCGCAGGGTCGGTGAACAAGCTACAGCCAAGTCGCCGGCTACGATGACGGCGGACCAGAGGTGATTGGTACGAATATATTGACATTGAATTGCAAGGTCGTCAAAATCGGCATCTAGAGCTGCGGCAGTATTCCTGGGTGTTCGATAAACAGCACAAGCAACTCAATATTTCCTGACCCATTTCCACGGGTGCCTGAGTGACTCGAACCTAGGAACACAAATGTCAGAACACGATACATTGCTTTTCGTACCATACCTTGTACATCATGTCATAAAAGCACTGGCATACCACCATGATCTTTCGAAGCGAAATTTCGATTGGATAGCTTCGGGGTGTAATCCGGAAAGATCAACATCCGGTTAGGCAGGCTGAGCGGGAACCACGTCTTGGTGAATACCATTATGTCATATTTAAGCTGGTCAAGCTCATGACAGTTCTTGAGCATTAGGCTTCATGAACCGAGTATTCAGTGGACAGATGTTGAGGAGTCCGCCTCCACTGGTCATACGTCAGACTGTTCCTCTGCTGAAGCCACGCTGGCGGCGCAATTTCCGGATGCATGTGTGGCGGCCCCGCGCAGCGTCAGCCGTCGCCAGTCCACAGTCAGCTGACTTCCCGCCCGCTGCTCCTCGACGCTCGCCGAGGCTTGGCGCAAGGCCGTGAACACTGGAAACCGGTCGGGGAATTAACGTGAAACACAGGCCCGGACCTGGGTACATAAGCCGTCGTACGCCACGAAAAACACGCTCTGGGTCGGCTGGGCGAGGAGTGCCGGGCATGCAGACTTCATTGTTGGGTGCGAGCCACCGGCGTGTGACAGCACTTGCAACTGCAACGACTACCATGCACCAGCTATCGGCCAAACGTGGCGAGGGCGGCGTTTGGTCATGCTGCCGGGCCACATGATGCCCACTGCCTGCTCGTGATTTGCTTTTATTTGACGACATGAAAAGCAGTAGCAAAGCTCCAGAAACTCGAAATGGGCTTATCGCCCGGTTTGAGCACGGAAGTCCTTACCAATAACGTCACCATCCTTTCTTTCAGTGACGCCACTACAACTAGTCCTCATTATTTCATGCTGTCAAGCTTAGCAATGCATTGTGTTGACCCAGGCGGACCGCAGTTGGTGTGATGTGAGGAGCAGAACTGCATTTGAAGTTTGTTGTCGGCAGCCAACATGGTGTAGTCCTAAGCTAGGGAAACGTCGCTGTACAAAATGTGTTCTCTGTCGGTTGTGTACTCAATATCATCACCAACAGCTAAGCTTGCCCAATAAACAGCAAAGTCACATAAATATATAAGCGGTACGTGTGAACATAAATACTCTAAATTATAACATGCGACTAAGACAAATGTCCTACAGTGTCATAAACGAGTGTCATACCGTACATAGCGCCCAACAAAGCACGGCAGCGAGGGGCGAACGGAAGCACAGAGCATGGAAGGCGGTCGTGAGCCGCAATATAATTGGCGGACGCTAGCGCTGGCAGCGACGGGACGCGGCCGTGCCGAGATCGACCTCCACATGTCCGCCCACCACGTCCGATCGCCACACGTCCGCCCACCACGTCCGACCGCCACACGTCCGCCCACCACGTCCGACCGCCACACGTCCGCCCACCACGTCCGACCGCCACACGTCCGACCATCACGACTGACCGTCACACGTCCGCCATCACGACTGACCACCACACGTCCGACCATCACGACTGACCACCACACGTCCGCCCATCACAACTGACCACCACACGTCCGACCATCACGACTGACCGCCACACGTCCGCCCACCATGACTGACCACCACACGTCCGCCTATCATGACTGACCGCCACACGTCCGCCCATCACGACTGACCACCACACGTCCGCCCATCACGACTGACCACCACACGTCCGACCATCACGACTGACCGCCACACGTCCGCCCATCACGACTGACCGCCACACGTCCGCCTATCACGACTGACCGCCACACGTCCGCCATCAAGACTGACCGTCACACGTCCGCCCATCACAACTGACCACCACACGTCCGCCCATCACAACTGACCACCACACGTCCGCCTATCACGACTGACCACCACACGTCCGCCTATCACGACTGACCGCCACACGTCCGCCTATCACGACTGACCGTCACACGTCCGCCATCAAGACTGACCGTCACACGTCCGCCCATCACAACTGACCACCACACGTCCGCCCATCACAACTGACCACCACACGTCCGCCCATCACGACTGACCGCCACACGTCCGACCACTGTGACTGACTGCCACACGTCCGACCATTGTGACTGACTGCCACACGTCCGCCCATCACGACTGACCACCACGCGTCCGCCCATCACCACTGACCACCACACGTCCGCCTATCACGACTGACCGCCACACGTCCGCCATCAAGACTGACCGTCACACGTCCGCCCATCACAACTGACCACCACACGTCCGCCCATCACAACTGACCACCACACGTCCGCCTATCACGACTGACCACCACACGTCCGCCTATCACGACTGACCGCCACACGTCCGCCTATCACGACTGACCGTCACACGTCCGCCATCAAGACTGACCGTCACACGTCCGCCCATCACAACTGACCACCACACGTCCGCCCATCACAACTGACCACCACACGTCCGCCCATCACGACTGACCACCACACGTCCGACCACTGTGACTGACTGCCACACGTCCAACCATTGTGACTGACTGCCACACGTCCGCCCATCACGACTGACCACCACGCGTCCGCCCATCACCACTGACCACCACACGTCCGACCATCACGACTGACCACCACACGTCCGACCACTGTGACTGACTGCCACACGTCCAACCATTGTGACTGACTGCCACACGTCCGCCCATCACGACTGACCACCACGCGTCCGCCCATCACGACTGACCTCCACACGTCCGACCATCACGACTGACCACCACACGTCCGCCCATCACGACTGACCACCACACGTCCGCCCATCACGACTGACCGCCACACGTCCGCCTATCACGACTGACCGTCACACGTCCGCCATCAAGACTGACCGTCACACGTCCGCCCATCACAACTGACCACCACACGTCCGCCCATCACAACTGACCACCACACGTCCGCCCATCACGACTGACCACCACACGTCCGACCACTGTGACTGACTGCCACACGTCCAACCATTGTGACTGACTGCCACACGTCCGCCCATCACGACTGACCACCACGCGTCCGCCCATCACCACTGACCACCACACGTCCGCCTATCACGACTGACCGCCACACGTCCGCCATCAAGACTGACCGTCACACGTCCGCCCATCACAACTGACCACCACACGTCCGCCCATCACAACTGACCACCACACGTCCGCCTATCACGACTGACCACCACACGTCCACCTATCACGACTGACCGCCACACGTCCGCCTATCACGACTGACCGTCACACGTCCGCCATCAAGACTGACCGTCACACGTCCGCCCATCACAACTGACCACCACACGTCCGCCCATCACAACTGACCACCACACGTCCGCCCATCACGACTGACCACCACACGTCCGACCACTGTGACTGACTGCCACACGTCCAACCATTGTGACTGACTGCCACACGTCCGCCCATCACGACTGACCACCACGCGTCCGCCCATCACCACTGACCACCACACGTCCGACCATCACGACTGACCACCACACGTCCGACCACTGTGACTGACTGCCACACGTCCAACCATTGTGACTGACTGCCACACGTCCGCCCATCACGACTGACCACCACACGTCCGCCCATCACGACTGACCTCCACACGTCCGACCATCACGACTGACCACCACACGTCCGCCCATCACGACTGACCACCACACGTCCGACCATCACGACTGACCGCCACACGTCCGACCATTGTGACTGACCACCACACGTCCGCCCATCACGACTGACCGCCACACGTCCGACCATCACGACTGACCACCACACGTCCGCCCATCACGACTGACCGCCACACGTCCGACCATCACGACTGACCGCCACACGTCCGCCCATCACGACCTACCGCCAAACGTCCGCCAATCAAGACTGACCGCCACACGTCCGCCAATCAAGACTGACCGCCACACGTCCGCCAATCAAGACTGACCGCCACACGTCCGCCTATCACGACTGACCACCACACGTCCGCCTATCACGACTGACCGTCACACGTCCGCCATCAAGACTGACCGCCACACGTCCGCCCATCACGACTGACACCACACGTCCGCCCATCACGACTGACCACAACATGTCCGCCCATCATGACTGACCGCCACATGTCCGCCTGTCATGGCTGACCGCCATACGTCCGACCATTGTGACTGACTGCCACACGTCCAACCATTGTGACTGACTGCCACACGTCCGCCCATCACGACTGACCACCACGCGTCCGCCCATCACCACTGACCACCACACGTCCGACCATCACGACTGACCACCACACGTCCGACCACTGTGACTGACTGCCACACGTCCAACCATTGTGACTGACTGCCACACGTCCGCCCATCACGACTGACCACCACACGTCCGCCCATCACGACTGACCACCACACGTCCGACCATCACGACTGACCACCACACGTCCGCCCATCACGACTGACCACCACACGTCCGCCCATCACGACTGACCGCCACAGTCCGACCATTGTGACTGACCACCACACGTCCGCCCATCACGACTGACCTCCACACGTCCGACCATCACGACTGACCACCACACGTCCGCCCATCACGACTGACCGCCACACGTCCGACCATCACGACTGACCGCCACACGTCCGCCCATCACGACCTACCGCCAAACGTCCGCCAATCAAGACTGACCGCCACACGTCCGCCAATCAAGACTGACCGCCACACGTCCGCCAATCAAGACTGACCGCCACACGTCCGCCTATCACGACTGACCACCACACGTCCGCCCATCAAGACTGACCGCCACACGTCCGCCAATCAAGACTGACCGCCACACGTCCGCCTATCACGACTGACCACCACACGTCCGCCCATCACGACTGACCACTACATGTCCGCCCATCATGACTGACCGCCACATGTCCGCCTGTCATGGCTGACCGCCATACGTCCGACCATTGTGACTGACTGCCACACGTCCGCCCCTTATGACTGGCTGCCACACGTTCACCCATCGTGACTGACTGCCACACGTCCGCCCATCACGGTCCGGCCCTCCTTAGGAAAACCATGGCTGCGCCTCTGCTCGAAACCAATTGGTTAGGTGATATCTCTTCAGTTAAAATGTAGTTGCTAAAAACATCATTAGGCATGTCGTTCTTGCGAATTACACACAATACTACCGGTAATATACACATCAACAAGCACATACTTAGCTTGTAAGAGGGGTGATGATGTCCCACCCGTAACTTCATTGTTCCCCTTGTAAGTCAAGGCCTGATATACGTAACGTATTTATCATTTATGCACTGAATAAATGATAAACACATGCGAGGGAATTGAGTTCAGTTCCCTTTCTTATACACACATGAAATTAAGTCTCAATCTATATGGTCAAAACATGTTCATCAGGGATTGATTATTTTAGCTATTTATAACAATATAGGTCAATACCATTACCGTGAACAAATTGCAATCCAGGAACTAACGTAGATCGTCGGTTCATGGTCGGGAGAATATGTGCAAATGTTGCTTGGTAGAGCCGGCGATCGCGGGAATCTACCGATGCAAGCATTGCAGCTAAGTTCACATGAACAACAATGGGCACCCTAAACTGCACCAACCTAGAATAAATAACATGTCTGCAAAAGAGTACGTGAACACAAGGAACTATCCAGAAAGAAATTCATCTAAATCTGAATACTATTCAACCAAGTTTCCTGCCGATCGTTTCCAATATTCAACGCTGCATGTAAGAAAACACTGAATAAAACCTGTGTATTGTCTGATTCTATGATTGTTCATCGTTTTTGCGAACCATTCCTCAGTCGGTATCAGTAGAACATACAGCTTCATCATGGTCATCAGGCACCTGTTTTCCTATAGACGCAAAAGAGAAACATGATTAAAAATGAACAGTTTGTTTAGCAGTGAATGCAGGTGGGGCGTAACCACTACCACCATGGGGTAATGTCTCTACTCTGAGCAGCACAAGTGACAAGTAACATATGACCTGGACGTGGCTGGTATCGAGCCAACCCACACAGCGATCTCTAGCGGCTTCAGATCCTACAAATGAGTCACAACATCGCCGGCCATATCCATGCCCTCATTGTCAACCCCACACCGCTCCGCGTCGTCCTCGTGTCTGTTCCGGCAGTAGCACTCGAGCCAGCGCTGGTCCACGCCGAACCGGTCGCCCTCCTCCAGCGAGTCCGGCAGCGGCCGGCCCAGGGTCTCCGGCAGGAAGCTGACACTGACCGCACCCAGCAGCGCCAGCGCCGCCAGCACCAGCTGCGGCAGTCCCCTCGCCACCCGCTCCAGGTACAGGATCACCGGACTGAACATTGAGCCGACGTGGCCGGCCACCTGTATGACTGAGAACGCGCGCGACCGCACAGCCGTGGGGATCAGCTCCATGCTGCTGGTCATCAGCACGTTGACGGCGATGGTGGTGCAGAAGCGACAGAGCACGGCGACGGCAGTGGAGGCGGCGGCGGCTGTGCCCAGGTGGAGCAGAGCGGCCAGCGCCAGCCCGGCGGCGCTGGTGAGCGCCGTGGCCGCCGTGATGGTCCAGCGTCGGCCTAGCGTGTCGACCAGCAGCCAGGTGAGCAGGTCGGCGGGAGCCTCCGACACGGCCAGCAGCGTCTGCGCCGTGTAGATGTCCACGTCGAATTCGGTGTTGCGCGCCGTCAGGTCGAACAGCAGCATGAGCACCGCCGTGCTGAACATGAGCACCAGCATTCGCGTGCGCAGCCGGCGATGCCTGAGCAGCTGGCGCAGGCCCGGCTGCGGCTGCGCCTGCTCCAGCTCGTGCTTGCGCCTGGCAGCCGCCGTGAACAGCATCCACGTATCGTCAGATACTGTCCGGCCGTTCTCGCGCGCGATGGCGCGCATGTTCTTCACGGCCTTGTCCAGCTGGCCCGTCTGCTGCAGCCATCGACACGACTCGGGCATGTCGACGACCAGGTACACCAGCACGAACGCCATGGGCACCGACGTGGCCAGCGCCGTGTACTGCCAGTGGCCGGCGCCCCAGGCGATCCACGGCAGCAGTACCATGCCTAGGCAGAAGGACGTTGCCAGTGGCAGATTTACCACCATGCCTCGGTAATCCGCGCCCACCATCTCGCTCAAGTACACAATGGCCAGCGTGCTCTGCAAGTTGTTGGCCATGCCGAACACGAAGCGCGCCGCAGCAAACGTGTAGAAGTCGACGGCGAAGGCGGACGCGACGCCGGAGACGCAGGCGGTGAGGTTGGCGGCGATCAGACCGGGAAGTCTGCCGTGCCTGTCGGCCACGGCGCCGAACAGCAGCGTGCCCACAACGGAGCCGATGAAGAAGAGCGCCGTGGCCGCCGTCGGCTTCCACGCCTGGTCGCACACCCAGTCGAGGTCCGAGGTCAAGGTGGGGTAGACGACCGAGAAGTCGTACTGCCAGCCGTGGCGGCAGGCGGCGCGAGGCGTCGCGTCGTCCGGCTGGAACGTCGCCGCGTCCACTGCGCTGAAGTTGACGTCGTAGCGTTCGCAGCTGACAAACTGCAGGCTGCCAGCACGCACTTCTCGCGGGATGGTGACGTTGCGGATGAGCTCCGCGCTCCAGCCCAGAACCTCCAGCTGGGGATCTCGGCACCAGTGGTCGGGCTCCAGCAGGAGCCAGATCTGACTGAGCAGCGTGAAGCCCAGGAACACGAACGGCGCCTGCAGCAAGGCCAGCACGCGCCACTGGAACCGGCCAAAGCCGCCGATCTCCTCCAGCATCGCGTCGAAATCGCCGTCGAAGCGTTTCGGCCGTGGCTGTGGACTTGTTGCCAGAGCCGTCAGGGGCGGTGCCTGCGCCTCCCCCGGATCGCCGTTCCCGAAGGACAGGTCGCCGCTCCCGGGGGACAGGTCACCTCTGGGTGTGCGGATCATACCACGCAGGGGGGTGGTGTTCTGAGCAGCCTTTACTACCTCTAAGGGCAGCTGCTTGAGTGAGGTGCAACGCCAAGGAGCGCGGCCAGTAGAAATCGGTGGGTCGCTAATAGTACTCACCTCTGAACTGGACTGAACCCTCTTGATGTCGTTTGTCCGCCTTACTGACATGGCGGTGAGCTAGGGGAAGTTCGGAGGCGGATCCCACGTGCCGCCAACCGTCTGCCACAATTAATGATTGGTGCACGTGTGGCTTCGTGACGTGTAGTGTTACGCAAATGACTTTTCACCGCTGTGCTATGGCTTTACCTATTTTGAGGATGCTCCAGCCGCCCACCGGCGTCATACCGCGGGTCTGTCGCCTGTGGATACCAGTCGACTGGAAGTTACGTGGCCAAGTGTGGGACCATTCCACTGGATGTTAGGCAGCCAAGGATGATGCCACTTCACTGGACATTAGGCAGCCAAGGATGATGCCACTTCACTGGACGTTAGGTAGTCAATTCAGACACCAGTCTTTTTGACGTTTAGTGACCAGGTCAGATGCCAGTCCACTAGTCGTTAAGTGGCCAAGTATGCCAGTCCACTTCACTTTGGGTGACTTCGCTTGATGTCACTCCACTTGGAGTTGAGTGACCAAGTTTGGTAGCATTCCACCTGGCTTTAGGTGACCAAGCTTGATACCAGTCCACTCCTGACCCGAGGTGAATAGTGTTGCTGCGGCGCTGATTCCTCTGTCTGCTCTTCTTTTGGGACGGCTCCTCTTCGCACAGCTGCCGACGGTGTCACCAGCTTCCACCCCAGCTGCGCCCCAATGTGACCCCGTCAGCCACCACTTACCGCCACCAACGGCCCACGCCAGTCCGCCACCAACGTCCCACGCCAGTCCGCCACCAACGGCCCACGCCAGTCCGCCACCAACGGCCCACGTCAGTCCGCCACCAACGGCCCACGTCAGTCCGCCACCAACGGCCCACGTCAGTCCGCCACCAACGGCCCACGTCAGTCCGCCACCAACGGCCCACGCCAGTCCGCCACCAACGGCCCACGTCAGTCCGCCACCAACGGCCCACGTCAGTCCGCCACCAACGGCCCACGCCAGTCCGCCACCAACGCACCGTGGCAGCGGCGAGAGCGTCTGCGCGAGGTGTTCAGAGCACGAGCCGCCTCGCGCCGCACCTAGCCGACGGCGACCTGCGTGCTGACTGACTCGGGCGACGCCAGGGTCGGAGGCCGGCCGCTCTGCGTGCTGGGTAATATGCATAAGAGCTCCCACTGTCAACAGCCGGCCGACGCCGGCGGGCGGCTGCTGGCCGCCGTCGCTCCGCTAATGGTCCCCTCACCTGGCCAGAGTTGATTTGGGTCCGAATGACGGCATTGAAACTGAACAAACGTGACTTGGGTGAAGTGAAGACGGGATTAACACGATTGGCTTATTTGAAGGTTATCTTGATTTCGATCGAGGAGCACTTCGGACAGCATTCCGAGGAAAGCTTTGACCATTTTGCGAGTCGGATACCGTACGTATATCTTCAGAAAGCAAATTTTGCTGTCGAATAATAGACTATCCAATCATAACATCAGCTGTGCACGAAATCATCGACTTTTCTTCAGGGGGAGGGGGCAGGGGCTGAGGGCGCATCGACTGCATTGGTAGATTTTCATTATGCAAAATATGATATCTTTGTAAAATATACTAAGTGTGTGAGCTTTATATACATGGTGCGCTATGATATGTGTACAAACATGCGCCGACACGTGATGTGCGGATATAATGCATTAAAATGTACATAACCGATGCATCCATGTGTATAATGGTGGTCACACAAGTCGCCCGGTTCACTGATAATCCAATAGTAGTCACGCACGTTGCTCGCAATGGTAGTCACACACGTCACCCGGTTCACTCATAATGCAATAGTAGTCACACACGTGACCTGGTTCACTGCTAATGTAATTACATACAGGCTCGTGCACTATGCCTCGCGGTGCCATTTTTGAAACACCGACAGAAATTGTTTTTATTTAAGCTAAGTTGTGAATGCCAAACGTGCGCAAAGCTTCATGTGACTGTATGCTGCTTTCGCCCTACATAAATAGGACATTAGCGGGATATTCATGGATTCTCGTATGACACTAAACGAAAACGGACGATCTGGAGTGGCTTTCGGGCAACTCGGAGTGGGTCCACTCCATATCGCCGAAGGTTTAAAATGCTGGTAGACCATCGACACAAATTGATAAAATTACCAAAGTCGGTGCATAGGTGCACAAAGGAAGGATGCATCGAAACCCGTAGTTCGTTTTGAGCTACCTATAAAACCTGTGATTTTATCGGGTCGGTCAAAGTAGGAAAAAATCCGAGTTTGTGAGGAACAAAACTTTCGAGCTGGGTAGATCAGGTTTCTTGGGGTCAGATCAGGTCAGATCTGGCTTTCTGGGGTAACTTCTTAATCTGATCACGATAGGCCATGCAAAAAAAACGGTAGATCAAGCGGCTTTGGGGGTTCCATATTCAAGCTTGGCGTACAAAGTGGGGTGAAGATATTATAGCGCAACATTCGCTGTAGCTCTAGAAATACTTGACATAAATCTTGATAAAAATGCTCTAAATTAACTTTTGCAAATCACTTAACACTCCACAGTGGTTAATACGGCACTTAACTTCTTCAAGGCAATTGTAATCGGCGTAGAATTCCACGGCGATTCCTCTGGTGAAGGAATGTTTGAAATCGGTCAATTAGGACGCACCCTAGGAGCAAAAACGCAATTAGCGTAAAGCTGTGGGAAAACGTTACTGTCACCTAACACGCTAAGTATGGGACATTTTAGGAGCAATGACATTACAGGAAGGTACTACAATCAATTAGGCATGATTTCATGTACGAAAATCCATAATCGGCGGGTTACTGTTCGAAGTATTCGCGTTTCCATATTTTCCGACACGCAAACAGTGCGAAAAGATGGGTGCATGTCAAGTTTGCCGTGCTCTGGAGGGCAAACTAAGAGATATAACTGAATATGGATTTTTGCGACGACTAGTACTGGTATTTGGCTATCAGTCCTCAAACGTACAATGATGGCAAGTGGCAACTGGAAAGCTTATTGAGGTATCAATATAAGCATTATTCTCAAATTTCGAAATTCTCAGCCTCATAGCTCGCTGAATTGCATGAATTAAGGTGGCGGATTCATAACATTATGTCTGTGCCTGGGGCTTTCCGAAAAAAATATGAAAATATTGAATTCTTTTCCTCTAATTTTTGAAAAATACTACTTTAAAAATAATGCAACATTTTATTTCCGTATTAGTATTGGACACATCATACTGATTGTTTCGTGAAAATAAAAACCTAAAACACTCTGAATCTATAAGAGTTCAAATTGTGGGAGTAGAAATGTCGAAAAACAAAAGGTTTGTTTGCCTCCAGATCATCCATATTTCCCGCACGCATAAACAGATGCGATCTTCGTGATCAGCACATGAACCTGAACCAGAAAAGCATATTGAAAAATATCCAACCAAATCATAAAAATGTTAATTTTGAACAATTTTCGGCAATCACCCAAAGTATGCGTATAATTGGCGTCACAAATAGCTTGGCAGTTAGGCTGGACGTCCTGGCACCTGAATATTTATCCCGTATAGGGATAGGTGTGGTGGGAAACATCATACCAATGCAGGATATTCAGCTGCTAGGACGCTCAGCCCGACTGTGAAGCTATTCATGACGCCATGGTACCTAGTTGTGGTGGGAAACAGTATATCTATGCAATATATTCAGGTGCCAGGACGCCCAGCCTGACTGCCAAGCTCTTTGTGACGCCAATAGTACATACTATGAATTTTCATGAGCAAGGTTACCAACCGATTTGCAATGTAAAAAAAACAGTGATCCATTAAGCATTCAATGGGCAATCTTTTGCTTCCCAGCCAATTACAATTATGCCTTACTTCATGGGCAGCCGCAAGGGAGGAATATTGGTCATATATTGAAAATTTCATCCGCCATAGCTCGGCGAAAACTTTCCATTTTTTATTTGGCTTTCATGTAGAGGCGTGCCTGGGAAAATCAGGAAAAAAATGTTGGCTATTAATCATGCCGACCAGAAGCGATTGAATTTTCGCATGTTAAAACCATGGCAGAACTCTGTGAAATGAACCACATCTAAAAAGTGTTTAATGTTGTTTAGTTTAAGTAAACTAAACACTGTAGATTTTACATTTTACAGTACAGTAAAATGATTCATTTTTCACTGCGAATCGAGTGATGGTCGAAATATTAAAATCGGTCCATAATGGTAGAAGTTATGGGTATAAAACCGACAATTAATGCCAAAAGACGGCAAAATTACGAACAAGGCTGTTACGCGATGACCCCTCACGGCTAAACCACGATGGCTGGCACGATGTACAACACGGCAGGCAAGAGTGCTGCAATAGGACCTTGTTGTGCCCTGTAGCTGGTGTTTCTAGCTGTTTTCTGGGATTTTTTTTTGCAGGCTTCTAAACATTTGTGAAAAAATCGATTTCTCGTGATTTTAGCTTTTCACCCCTGGTATATTGGATTTTGCGTTTTGATGTGAATTTTTCATCACAAGCAGGTTTTTGGGGTGCACAAATATGGAGAAGAATACCCCCCCCCCCAATACAAATTTTAAACATGACATCCCAATTTTTTTTTTTTAATTTTTTGGCAAACTCAAATTGTGTGCCGATAAGAGCTATGTTTTGTTTCGGGACCTAAGAAATACATTTAAAAGCTATTCAGTTTTTTTTCGGATTGGTAGTTAAAGGAGAGGTTCTGTCTGAGGAAATTTTGATCCATCAAACATTTAGCCCTCAGCGGATTTTATACCACGAAATACGACGGAAATATACAATTATGGCCAATGAAACTTAGCGAAAAGGTATGAACTCGAAATAAATTTTCGATTTGGACAAATATGCTGTCGCGGGTCCTGTGGATCTGGGTGTTCTCAAATGTCAAGAATATAGATCATATTGAATGCTTTACGTTCGTCCAAACCCACCTACATTAAATAACAAACTCGTTAATAAAAAAGTGTTCAGCAAAATATAATAGGTGTTAGGCAAGCGATGCGCAATGTCGAGCTCTTTCGGCCAATATTTTTGGTAATATTTATTCAATATTTACTATGTGAAGAAGCTGTTTCCAGGTCGACCACTCCAAATCGCCCGCTTTGGTTATCAGTTTTGGTGTTATAGCAGGCGTTGAGCTCACAGGATGGCAGAACATATTGTCAAATCACCCTATTTCCCATACTCCGCAATAATACAAGTGTTGAAAAAATCCTATTTTTCCCAATTAAAAAGAAAATGTTTACAATTCCTAATGCGCCCACGACCCCCGATTCAATATTGGGCCAAAACTTGGGGTCGGCGATTTTGAGAAAACCACTGCGAATTTGGCGAAGATTCGGCAAAATTACTCCACATCCCTCACCTTGATTAACCTAACGTAATGCTGTTAGTACTGACTATACACAGCAGGTTGGACAAACGGAGTGCATGGCGGTGGGTCAGGGGCGTACGGCGGGGATAGACGTGCAACGCTTCCGCCTGGTGTCATGTGATCAGACAAGTAGCGGTCGTGTGGCTTCTTGGGTGTGGCGGCGAGGGCGGTGACAGGTGCAGAATCTGCGCCTCTCGCTGGAGTCAACAACTGGTACAGCGAAAGCACGGACTCCACCACGCGTGCAGGCACGCGCTCAGTCACCACTTACAAAGCTATAAGTTCCGCATGTCTGCATGAAACGTGGGTAGAGATGTGACGCATGAGCGCTTGACGCCAGGGTCGCATACGAGCACAAGCATGACGAGGCGTTCTCGTAAGCGTGATAAGGCGCTATTGGCGAGGCTACGAAGCGTACAACATTGAGCCATTACGTCCCAGGATCTCAATTTCAAAGTGAGCTTTTGTTTGAACAGACTATTGACTCCACGGATAGCTGATTGATAGTACCCTCCAGGGGTGTCGATTTTTTAAAAACATTGGGGTGGGAGTGGGGGGAGGGGGCGAAGTGCCAACGCACTAGACCCCCCCCCCCAAATCAAAAACTCATCGGATTTCGCCCACTATATTTTCAGATCTCAGAAATTCGGATTTTTTATTCGACGATGTGCATGTTTATGTTTATTCAGCATCGTCACCAACGGGGAAAATCGTCCAATAACTGGTGAAGTCACATAATTAAAAGAGCAGTGCACAGTACATGTCAACATAACAACTCTGAGAAATAGCATTAGACTGCAGTGCCATATAGTGGGCTCGGATCTATCGTCACCGTTACCGTCACCGTTACCCTCCTCCTCACTCCACATACCAACAAACACACACCGGCTTAAATAAAAATACTTCAGCGATCAGATGCAGGCTAAAACACACCGGCCTTCACAGCAGACCTGAACTGTGATGACGATGGGTGAAAGTATTTCCTTGGTGCCTAACATTAGGGAGGGGCATTTTTCCCTTTAGTACGCCACTGCGGCTGCTCAACGTGTTTTTTTTCCCGCAGATTGCACGATCGAGAGTAGAAAGGCTCTTCGGATAATTTTATTTCGGGACCCATTCTGAATTTTCCGGTGCTCTGGTCGATTCGATAGAGTCTCCTTGTGGTTTTTGTGTTGGAGTCTATTTTTTGTAAGTGCTCTGCAGGCTATTTTTGGACCCCGGTACGACTCTTCGGGCTCTCGGTGCGTGGTTTTTTTTTTCGGTGCCCCAACAGGTTTCTTTTCCGGCGTCCGACGACTTCTTATTTTGTAGATCCTTGACGCAATTTTTGTGTCCGCAGGGTGACATTCCGGGTATATATTGGTTCTTGGGAAGCCAGCTGCAACTTGTGGGGCTCCGGCGCGACGTTTTGGCCCCAGTGAGATTTTCAAGAGAAGCGGCGTTAAATTTTATTTTGGTCTAAATGCGATTTTTGGGAACCCCGTGGTCACTTGTTCGGATCCCTTGCGCGAGTTTTGGTGGCTACGACACGTTTTTTGGGGCCGAACAAGTTTTGTGGGCTTTTGGAGCCATTGTTGAGATCCAAGATTGATTTTCCGTGTCCGGGCTGTTTTTTATTTCCCCGGCTTCATTTGTTGGGTGATCTCAACGAGACTTTTAGAGCCCCGGTGGGACTTGTCATGCCTCTAGCATGATTTGCAGGGGCCCCGGTGAGAATTCTTAGTCCCCCCAGTTTCAGAGTGATTTTCAGGAGGTTCCGCCCCGACCGTTTGTGGCCCCCGTCGTGATTTTCTTGAACCCCGGCACGACTTTTTTTTGCGGCCCCAGCGTGATTTTCAGGGGCCCAGGTGGAAACTTTTGAAACCCCAGCGTCATTATCAGGGGCCCTTGCGCTACTTCTGGGGGCCCCCAATGTGATTTTTATGAGCCCCGGTGCGATTTATGGTGGACCGAGTGGGATTTTTAGGGAGCATGGCGCATTTTTTTCCTGAGCTCGGCGGAGTCTTGGGGGCCCCACAACCTGTCGGGAGGGGGGGGGGGGGAAACTGCCCACAATGCCCCCTCCCCCATTCGGTATGTCACTGTGCCATGCAATGATGCAACATAAGAATCCAAGAATAGTTCATTTGTTTTATCACTCACATGCGAGTTCAACTCCCCAATTATCCAGACATTTTCAGGAAACTCAAACATCTGCTACATGGATCAGCAAGAATGGATTATAAGGCAGCAGGGATATCATGGAATTCAGATCACAGTAGTTATGCTGCAATACATACCTTCTTCCACAGACTGCTGCATTATACACAAGTCTGTTTTTGAACTAATGCGTAACCTTTCTTTGCGACCAACCTCCACACAGGCATGCACGGCGTCGCAGGGCAACTTTCCTCTTCTAGGACGAGTCGTGATTCCTTTTCAGGTCGGTGGTATCCAGTGCCATATTCCATCTTTCGTTTCCGGATGCACTGATGTGTCATGTTTGTTAGGCGCTGATTTTTTGCAGTACTGTCCCTGTGCGATTGATCTAAGTTGCTGGCAGTTGCTATTGCCCCCTGGATTCTGTCCGCTCCGTTTTGGCACAGGCCATTTCAGGGACGGGCATCTTGCAACATTGACCAGGTCATTCCCGCAGGCAGTGAGGTGCTGTTGAGTGCCTTTGTTCCCAATTGCGACTATCATGGACCTGCTCTCTTAGAACCATTGGATGACATCTGTGGACTGGAGGTGATTAGTGCTGTGGTTAGCCTGATAGGCCCACGTGTCTCTGTGATGGTTCGAAATATTACAGCTTACCCTGTCACCATGAGTAAGAAGAGAGATATTGTGGATGTTGAGGTAGGCTTTGGTAAGCAGCCTCAGGTGCCATGCGAGCCTGGTAAACGTAGTATCGAGGGATTCTAGGACAAATGTACGTAAGGACAATCGTACGTATGGCAGATGTACGTAAGCAAATGTACGTAAGCAAATGTACGTAAGAGCAGATGTACGTATGTCAATTGTACGTAAGCGCAGATGGACATATGGCTAATGTACGTATGCGCAAATTTACGCAATCGCAAATGCACGCAAGCGCAAAAGTACGCAAGCGCAAAAGTACGTAAGCGCAAATGTGCGTACAACCAAATGTACGTAAGCGCAAATGTACGCATGCGCAAAAGTACGTAAGCTCAAATGTACGTATGCGCAAATGTACGTATGCGCAAAAGTATGTAATCGTAAATATACGTATAGCAAAAGTACGTACACGCACATGTGCGTGTGTGCGGCCATCCGCTGTTGCGGTCGGTGTCACGTGACCTTGCCTGAGGGCAATGACCTTGAGCCGACCGCGGCGGTGAGCTGGGCGCCGTACGGCAGAAGCTGGCCGCGCGAGCTGGAGTAAGGCACGCGTACCCGCAGTGAGGATGCGGGGTGTTTGTGTTAGGCGTGTGTCCTGGTGATAACTTTGACTCTGAGCATTGCGCGCCGCCGCCCAGGAGTGTGAAGAAGCGCCATGGTGAAAGTGGCCTCGAGACGTGAAAGCAAGTACTCCATTAGACTCACGGGCTCAGTGTTTTCCGGAGTTACGCTGGAGAAGAGCTACATGCCAACGGAAGTTCTTCGTGCGTTTGCCGTTCTTGTTTCCCAGCTGTTCTACACTGAAGCTTCAGAGGTCGACGATGACGAGCCGCAGTCTCCTAGCTGCAGTGGGGTATGTGAGCGCAAGCAATTGTCACTGATATTGTGTAGTAGTGTTAATATCGGGGAAATGTTGGGTCCGGTACCCGATTTACTCCACACACTGACACTCATGCGCAAGCCATGGTCAACATTTACAGTGGCACCGGTGGATATATAAAAAAAAACATATGCAACCAGGCAATCTAGCCCAGGGTTGGAAGCACGGTCTTCTCCGGGATGTTTCACATTCACATATAATTGGAGTAAAATATTTCAACTTTTTTCCTCCCCAAAGCTTTCAATGGAGTTGCTTGAAATTAACTACTAGCTTTTTGTTGGTTGATAACCATGCCCAAAAATGACTGGAACGAACAAAGCGTTTTTTGTTGTTGTTAGACCAGAAGCATTATCCTCTCCGGAATGAAATGCCCAAAATTTTCCTCTACACATCCAGTATCCCAAAACAAATCCAACCGTTATCTATCCATGCTTAAACCCCACTGCCATGTAATGTGCATTCGAAATTCATAGCGGTGCACTAGCTTCGACACCATATATACATTCATTTATGTTCATTCAGTCGGTGGCAAATATTGGGTACCAATGCACTTACGTTAATCTCCAAGTGTTCGACTTGAATGCTTCTTCCGATGCGAGCAATTGTTGCAATGTTACCAACGATGCATTTGGTCAATCGTGACAGTTCCTTCTTATCACTTGCGATTGCATGAGCTTCCCACGGAAGCAGGTGTATTATGCATGATTTAATTGATTGTGATGCAATTGATTGTGATGTGATGTAATTGATTGATTTGGGGTTGCGTGGGAGAGTGCAGCTAATCCAGATTATGCTCCCACAGGCAGTGACCGGTTCCGGACCGCCTTTGCTATAAGCCAGGCGTCAAAAGGTCAAACCGACCCTGTGTGACACTAATAGTCGCTGCCAATTGGACGCGCCAGTTATTGCCTGTTCGCAGCAATACAGACGGGCCATTGACTGACGTGTCCACGCCTTGGTGCTGAGCGTAACCAGCACCCGCCATGCTGCGGCGCAAACCGGCCAGTCCCGCAGTCGTGGGCAGGGGTTGCGTTTCCAGTCCGACGGCGGGCCATGCAAACCCAAGGAGGCGGCGGGGTTCTCCCGTCCCTCCAATGAAGCCCGCTGCCCTCGGCACATGTAGCCGATGGGGAGGGGGCAGGATTGGGAACATCCACACAGCCAATCTCCGGCACCAACGGGAGCCGTTCCATCTCATATCCCGTGACTAATGCCATTAACTGCCCGTTTTGTGACGTGACTTGCCCAGAGCAACGGACTCTTGTCACACATATCCGTCGTCAGCACGACATTGCTGACGTGCTCTGGGTTTGTTCGCGCTTTGCTGTGCTGCGCTGCGCTGTGCTGCGCTGCGCTGCGCTGCGCTGTGGAGTATAATGCCTCGCTTCCGGAATCGTCTTTCAGGGCTCGGTGGACCAGTGACATTCTATTCGATATCGCTGTGGAAAAGCCAATTACACCGGCCGCACGATCACAATCAATGAAAATCTGAATCGTGTTCCCAGCATATCCCAGAGAGACTGAGTCATAATCGTAGGGGACAGTGAAGTCCACCACGACCGCCGACCTCCGCGCTTCAGTCACCAGAATTGTATCTGGGCGGAAGGTTTCGTCGCCTACTTCGATTGCGGGTTCTCGATGGACTGAGTCGTGCGTACCTCGACGCCACAAGTTCTCCACATTGTGATGTAGCCAGTTATGGCGTCTAATGTACGCAGCCCGCAGTTCGCGGCACCCGTTGAGGGCATGGGCCTGAGTTTCGGCCTGAGTTGAGACGGTTTGGTGTTGGACAGAGGTTCAATGACATTGTACACGACCTATATTCAGGAGTCACCACTACCATCGGTGGCGCTCAAGGCAGGACATCGCCTATTCCTATGAACCGCGGGGTTAAATATGGCTGCCCCATGTCCCCGATCCTGTTCAACATGGTGATCGATGAGCTCATTGAGGAATTGGGGCAGCGACATCTGCTTAAACCTAGTGGCGAGGAGAGAACTGGATATAATGCCTGACCTTCGCAGACGATCTTGTGTTGGCTTCGGGCAGCGGCCACGGGATGCGCTATTTGCTGGGTGTCGCATATATTTTTTTTCAGATCCGGGTATGCGAATTAACGCGGCCAAGTCACACGTCATCCGACTTGCGCCGGCTCTAGGAACAAAGACCCTGTAAGTCATCCAAGGGGCCACCTTCCAATTCAACGGCGTCCCGATCAAGAATCTGGGCGTCGGGGAGGGGTAAAATATCTAGGGTTGGAGCTGTCTCCTCTTGGCCGTCAAAAAGCTCAAGTGAAGCAGCTGCTCGTGGACATGAAAGTGGTGAGACAGGCGGCGCTCAAGCCAGCCCAAAAGCTGGCACTTCTACGAGCGCATGTCCTGCCGAATCACCAGCATACTCTGCGTTTAGGAAATGTTTCTGACCAATCTCTGCGGCACCTAGACCTCGTACTCCATAAAGCTATTCGAGGCATCCTCCACCTCCCGCCTGGAACACCGACAACATTTTCCCACCTGAGGTGGGAGGATCACGGGTTCCACATCCACTCTTTCTGAGAGACTGTTGGTTTGATGCGTACCCGGCGGCTAGTGAAGCTCGCAATGAGCAGGGATGGTGTTAAGTCCCAAGCCGCCGGGTCGAGGCCCGTCAACGCAGAGATCGCATATTGGCGCGACCATCTACGCCTGGAGGATATCTCGCCCAAAGGACTCATTAAACATAAGCTGAGAGTCCTGCGGGAAAAGGCGGCCCAATACCGGAGAACCGCCGTGTGGAGCCGGTTTGATACCGAGGCCTCACGATGGGGAAACCGGTGGCTGACCGATCCATCGGTCAGCCTATCTGGTCAGGAGTTCATCCACCTGACCGAGGCCGTCTCTGAGAATCTCCCGGTCTGTACCAATTTAAATCGCGGAAGAAGTCAGCCGGTCAGGCCCTGTCGAAGGTTTGGTGCCTTTGCCGAAACTCAGGCCCATGCCCTCAACGGGTGCCGCGAACTGCGGGCTGCGTACATTAGACGCCATAACTGGCTACATCACAATGTGGAGAACTTGTGGCGTCGAGGTACGCACGACTCAGTCCATCGAGAACCCACAATCGAAGTAGGTGGCGAAACCTTCCGCCCAGATACAATTATGGTGACTGAAGGGCGGAGGTCGGCGGTCGTGGTGGACTTCACGGTCCCCTACGATTATGACGCCGACCTCTTGCGCAGCCGCCGAAAAGACAAAATTCGCAAATACGGTAGTGATGCCTTTCTCCGGGTAGTTAGAGCTAAATATCAGGTCGCGGAAGCGGCATCGGAGGCCGCCGTTATCAGCAGCCGCGGCCAGCTATACCGAGACCTTCCAGCGACCGCTCAAATCCCTCGGAATCACCCTGAAGCGCGATCTCGATCGCCTTCAAGTGGGGGTCCTGAGGGGTTCGTCGCTGGTTTGGTCAGCATTTGTCATGGGAGGTCGCTGACTCAGCAGCAAGACCATCCCAGCGAGTCGGCGGCCATGGTTCCCGTCGGGGATGTCACACTGCGGGTTGACGCGTCGGCATGTTGTCCATGGCCATCAGCAGCGAGCCGGCGCGTCACTGGGACTGTCGTTTTGTCCATGTCCGGTGCATGTCGGGTGCCTGTGTGTTGCTTGTTTGGTTTGTTAAGGCACGGTGCTGAACGATGGCGGAGTGATACGGTTTTTGATTGTTCGGGTTGGTACAGAAACTCACGAGGTTGGAGATGATGATGGCTATGGCATATCTTGTTCTGGTGAAAAAGGCTGGGACGCGAGATCCCTCTGCGAAGAGAGGCGCGCCGCATGCGGCGCGCACGTGTTTTTTTTTGCGTGCGTGATTGTTGTCTGTGTTTGTTCGTCAAAGCCCAGAACCGACGGGTGGCAGGCATTATTTGTTGGGGTCGCCCAGTGAGTTATTTTCTGGGCGGCCCCCCAGGAATCCGTCTGTCATCCGGCGGGAAATCGATATAAAATAAAACAAATATATAATAAAATTGATTGTGATGCAGTTGATTGTGATGTGATGTAATTGATTGATTTGGGGTTGCGTGGTAGAGTGCAGTTAATCCAGATTATGCTCCCACAGGCAGTGACCGGTTCCGGACCGCCTTTGCTATAAGCCAGGCGTCAAAAGGTCCAACCGACCCTGAGTGACACTAATAGTCACTGCCAATTGGACGTGCCAGTTATTGCCTGTTCGCAGCAATACGGGCGAGCCATTGCCTTACGCGTTCACGCTTTGGTGCTGAGCGTAATTAGCACCCGCCATGCTGCGGCGCAAATCGGCCAGTCCCAGTCCCGCAGTCGTGGGCAGGGGTTGCGTTCGCAGTCCGACGGCGGGCCATACAAACAGACTTGTGCTCGACTCGAGTTGAATCGAGAGTCGACTCGTGAATCAATCGTTTTTGGATGAGTCTAGAATTGAATCGATTCTTTTCCACAAACATATCTTGAGTCGTGAGTCGAATCACATCTTTCTAAAAAATAAATGAGTTGAATCATGAGTCAAGCATTTGAATCACAATGAGTAATGTGGGTCTTATGACTCTAATGCAAGTTATGAACAAATGATATGAAGCATGTATCTGTGTGAATATTATGTCATGACACAAAGTAGGGAGTAAAAACACAGCATAATTATTCCTGCTTAGCAATACAATTGTCAACTTGTCATCTGCCAGTGAGTAAAGAATGAGGGATACCAGTACTGAAGTTATTTACCAAAAACCAATGCCAATAACTACAAATAATTATTAATGTTAAGCTTGGTATCCACAATCGGTATCATGCATGAGTCAATCCTAGTACCAGGAGCACAACACATAAATGGGTTGTAATTGTGAAAAAGAATATGGAACCGAAATTGTCCTGCACTGCAATGGGCACTGAATCTGCACTGAATACAATTGCGTTGGTTTGTTATTTGTCACACGCGCGTCTGATATCATATCAGACGCGCGTGTGACAAATAACAAACCCAAGGTACCTTTACTAGAAGGTGGATCGAAGTTTTCCTTCAATCCCGCATGACGTCATCTGAAGTTTTTTTTTATATACGGTATCAATTTGGTTGCAGATTACTTTTTTTTCTCCTATATATGAAGGAAATGTGTACTGGATATAACATATTTTAACCAGTTTGTATATGTCTTCTGTAATATCCTAACACTTAGTCTGGAATACAAGCATTATCTTTTTTTGTGAAAAAAATAGCCTTGTTCTTGTTACAGCAACCCAAGTTCAACTGTATTGATGAAACATCAAGTATTTTGGAATGTGTGGAATTATATAAGTTTTGTTCAGGTGATTGGAGCACGATTGCTGGAAGCCCTGACCTGTGTAATTTAAGCAATGTCTCAAACTTATATATAGAGGAGAGGTTATCATGAGATAACAAGTGAGTGCCGCCTATATTGAGGTTGATTCTTTCCATCGACAATTACAGGATTTGTGTAAAAATGGCAAACATTTTTGATCAAAATGTTGTTTCTCTGGCGTTTTCTAATGTGATATCAACGAATTTGACTCATTCATTTGGACAATCAAAATTCCCGAGATATAAGCACTTGAAGTTCAAGTACTTCTATCTAAGAAATCAGTCCAATAAATAATTTGACTACGGGTCTTCTCCCTCTATCTTGTTCCTGAGACCACGTGACCTGGGAGCAAAAATCCGCTGTAAAACCACCTATTGTATAGCTAACTTTAGTAACAATATCTATTAAACTTCCAGAAATTTAGTAAATATTCTTATTAAACACAGTTCCCCTCTTAGTAAATATACGTACTAAACCTTCGAGGATGTATTGGACTGCTTTGACCTTAACGATTACGGCATCGCAAGGAATTTCCGGCCTTGGTCGCGTTGTGGACGCGTTGGTCTGAGAGTATAAATTATCGGAAATAAATGTCGAATTAAGGCAGAAACATAAGGTGTTCGATGTCGAAGAGTATTAAATCAAGTGCATGAAGTGTTGAACTTCTTCTTTATCACGTCTATGACACACCAGGTACGGATGATTATACGCGATGTGCTATATTTGTAGTGAAGATTTTGATCGTTTATTTCTTCGCCAACTGAAAAGTAATCATTTGCGGAGAAAATGAGTGGTAGCGTCGTCATTTTTACGTTAAAATACCATGCATTCAAAATACAAATTCCAAAGAATCAAAATTTACCTTGATCTCCAATTATAACCAAAGTTTTAGCAAAAATAATATATTCAACAGATCAAGATGTTTCAATGTTAGAGCATCTTCATTGGTGTCTAAATAAATACTAATTCCCTTTTTTAATTAGACACAGGCTGAAGATGCGTAGACATCAAACTGTCTGTCGAATAAATCATTTTTGTAATAACTGTTTTCACATCACATATATCATATATATATATATATATATATATATATATATATATATATATTTATATATATATATATTTATATATATATATATATATATATATATATATGATATATATGGAACATATAAATATTTATATTATATTTATATATATATATGTATATATGTATATATATATACATATGGCTCATGAGTGATACCACTGGGTCGGATCGGAATCGATTCAAATTTATGTTTGAGTCATGAGTCCACTGGCGGATCCAAGGGGGGCATTCCGGCCATGCCCCCCCCAAGTGCTTCAAGGGGGCCCTAGTGTCTTTTGGCCCCTCCCCCAAATCAACATAAGTAAACTAAATGAAAATGCAGTAACCTTTGCTGAGGTTAAAAAATAGCGTTCCGGGTGAAATAATCTCCAATTTTAAAGGTATTTTGTTATAATTGTTTGGAAGCACAATATGGCAGCATAGTAGATTCTGACACATCGAGGGTTCTATGCTGTTGAAGTTCTGCTTACAGCAAGAGATGACTAAATCAGCAGTTTCATTATTCCTTCGTCAGATAGGTTCATGAAGTTTGTTTAGCCAGTAACGGGCAAGCGGACCCAGTGAGCCAGATTTCGAAAGCGGAATTTGAACAGGATATTTTGTGCGAGTGACCAGTTGAGCCCAGTTGAGCAGCATGTTTCGTATGTTGGTGTTGGGGCAAGCCCATATAGCCATATAGGTGTTGGGGTTGCTAAGATGAAGAGACGGGCTACATTGACGTGGTACAAGACGTTGAACGTGAACGTGAACGTTTTGGTAAACAAGAACGAAAATCCGGTAACATAAAAACGGTGGAGGTAGGTTGGGGGCTCTACACAGGAAATTATGTTGTCAATTATTATTTTACTTTTTATTTTATTTTAATTTTAATTATTATTTTTAAAATGTGGCCCTTTGCCAAATAGTGGTCGAAATCCGGTGGTTTTAACCAAAAATAGTGGGATAATGGGCATCCTCCAAATCCGTTCGACCCCTCCCCTGATGCAATTCCTAGGTACGCCACTGGGGGAGGGGGGGGGGGCTGACGCCGAAAACCGAAAGTTGTCCCCCCCCCAAAACCGGTGGGCTAGATCCGCCAGTGCATGAGTCGAATCATGCTTTGTGAGCTCTGAGTCTGAATTGAGTCGAATCAAATAATTTTGACCTGCTCTGAATCATGAGTTGAATCGGATCTCAAGATCTATGAGTCAAATGTGAGTCGACTCATACAATTTGAGTCGAGCACAAGTCTGCATACAAACACAAGGAGGCGGCGGGGTTCTCCCGTCACTCCAATGAGGCCCGCCGCCCCCGGCACATGTAGCCGATGGGGAGGGGGCAGGATTGGGAACATCCACACAGCCAATCTCCGGCACCAACGGGAGCCGTTCCATCTCATATCCCGTGACTAATGACATTAACTGCCCGTTTTGTGACGTGACTTGCCCAGAGCAACGGACTCTTGTTACACATATCCGGCGTCTACTCTATGTCCAATACGGTACATAGAGTAAGAAAGGCATCACTCTACGGTAGTGATGCCTTTCTGCGAGCAGTTAAAGCGAAGTATAAGGTCGCGGACGCAACATCCGATGCCGTTGTTATCGGCAGCCGCGGCCTGCTACTTACCGAGACCTTCCAGCGACCACTTAAATCCCTCGATCACCCGGAAGAGCGATCTCGAACGTCTTCAAGTGGGGGTCCTGAGGGGTTCGTCGCTGGTTTGGTCGGCATTTGTCACGGGAGGTCGCTGACTCAGCAGCAAGACCATCCCAGCGAGTCGGCGGCCACGACTCCCTCCGGGATGCCGCACTGCGGGATGCCGCGCCGGCATAAAGTCCATGGCCATCAGCGGCGAGCCGGCGCGGCACTGGGACTGTTCGTTTTGTCCTTGTCGGTGCATGTCGGGTGTCTGTGTGTGTTTGGCTTGATATGGAGAGACTGTTCGGTGGCGGAGTGATATGGTTTTGTATTGCTATGAATGGTGCTGAAGTTTGCGAAGACTGAGGTGATGTTAAGGTATATCTTGTTCCAAAATGGCTGGGACGCCATGATGATCCATCGGGAAAGGAAGCGCGTCGCTACGCGGCTCACATGTGATTCGATTGCGTGCATGTGATGTTTGTAAGTCGAGTGTACTGTCAAAAGCCCAGATCCGCCGGGTGGCAGGTATTGTTTGTTGGGGTTGCCCAGTGACGTTTTATGGGCGTCCCCATAGGAATCCGTCTGTCATCCGGCGGAAAATTTGAACTAAAAATATAGCAAAATAATAAGAAAGATTGTGACGCAATTAATTGTGATGTGATGTAATTGATTGTGATGACTACAACTTTCTATGCATTCCAAAGCCCATTGCTGGTATCTATATCCGCACTGGGTTGCATCCGGGCTCAGCGCAATGAGCCAGCTGTTCGTTAAAGAGTATGGCGCTCGCCATTTGTGGCTCAGCCGAGCTCGCCACTCGCTCGGTGACTGGCGTCAAGGGGAACCGCCACCGCGGCTCAGAACAAAAGAAACACAGCCTTACACCTGTCAAGGTGCAAAGCATAAAAGGTAAAGCCATTGTTGGTAAACTTGGTCATGCATTGGACGCATGTGCCTTAAATGTGAACTGCTATCGAGTTTAAAGAAGCACCTTGTATTCCAATTGCTTTCTTGGTGCGACGTGACGCAATTTAAAGTACACCAAAATGTGTAGGTGGACGAAAAACGTCCAAGATACGTCCCAATCATGCCATGTTGCAACTTGAACGGTACTAAAAAAATATCGTGTTGAACACATTTATAAATGATGTTACTTGGTGTTTGTGTTGATTTTTAGTTCCAGGTGGGTACAGTAATAGTTTATCCATTATAATTACCCTCGTAAAAGTCATGAAGCATAATCCCTGGAATATGAACACTGTTCCCTGCATATCTGGCAATTACCGTACCCTATTTATATTATATTATATTTCAGAATGTGAACTATGTGTTCCACAGATGAACTAAAAAGGCCACCTGCACGCGAGCGGAAGGTCGGCAGACTACATCGCGCTTGTGGAACGACAGGTGTCCAGGTTCCTCAATGAAAAATACATGACCTGCGCAGAATAAGAAGCATCCCGCTGCACTGGACTTGCAGCAACAAGTTGAGCCACGGTTGGATCACACCCCTTCACCCTCCCAAGAGTCGTGCCACACGCCTTGATCTAGGCGGTGGTTCTGGTGTCGGAAGCCCGGAATTGATGTCGTTTATCCGTATGTGTTGAAATAAATCGTTCTGTGAAATCGTGGAACTTGTCATATCCCGCGCTGTGTGCAGGATTCTGGCACTGTTATTCGTTTTAGTAGCTCGCTTACTCCCTTACTGATGGTTGCCTTCCAGAGTACGGCTACTGTGTGAACCCCCATCAATAATAAGAAAGCAAATACCATCACGGCCAGTAGTTAGCATTGGTTTATGGACGTGATTAAGCACCTGACTTTAACATGGTGCGTTGTATCGGGTGGTGCATTGCCGGGAAAATGTTTACCTGGGTGCCTGATATTTTTTTCCCTATGATCCCCTGCTGACGCTTTTTCCCTTTTAAGTGTAAAACCTACGGCAGAATGCACCTAGTCATAGCGTTGCTTATTATGTTTTGTAGGCGAGAAATAAAACTAGGGGATTCGTAACATACTTCATACATCGAGTGTAGACATCTGGAACTGTTCGGAATACCAATAATTATTTCGACTAGAAAGCCCACCATTGGGACCACTAGGAACCACCCGGAAATATTGGGGCCATGATGGTCCATTAGGATCACAGGGAACCATTAGGCACCATTAGGAAACATTCGGACCAATAGAGACTAAGAGGAAACATAAGGTCTACTTGGAACCGATAAGACCACTAGGGACCATTAGGACCACTATGGACCGTTAGGACCACTCGGGACCATTAGGAACACCAGGGATCATCATGATCGCTAGGAAACAATAGGGTCATTAAGGACCATTATGACCACTACGGACCATTGGGACCACTAGGAACAGTTAGGACCACTGCGAACAGTTAGGACCACTAGGAACCATGAGGTTCATTAGACCATTGGGAATGTTACACTTTCCAATGGGCAAGACCATTAGGTAATTCCTAATTATTATTTTTGCCAGGGCCTGATTACATGTAAGTTTATGCTGGATCGAAATGTTAAAATAAGCTATGCAAGTCAGTTCACCAACAACTTCAAATTCACTCAAATAGCGGTCAAAACCATCAGAAAAACGCGTTCAACAGTGCAGGTGTATGCCTCTTTCCCCAATAAAATATGGGAAAGTGTGGGACTGTAAAAGTGGTTTTGGTGGGGATATACACCATGAAGAATAATACAAAATTGCAAGGTAAAAAAATAACCCAACATTCTGATGTTTGAGCACCAAAAACTTCCTGATGTAGGATTGCCTATGGGCTATCACATGCTTATGTTGGATCCTCTAAGATGTACTGATGTAGGATGGCATAAAGCCCATTGATGTTGCATTGCCTAAAGCCTACTGATGCTGGATTGTGCAATATCATTGTCACTAAAGGATTCTACATCACCCACTGTGTCAATGTCAATGATAAATGGCAAATGTCCTCGGATTAATGTCATCTGATTGCTGCACATCTTATTGGAAGAACAAGGCTGTGGTGACCAAAAAGGAAGAAGCAATTTGATTCATTGATTAGTTGGGCTTAAGGGCGCATAATTAAACCAGTGCTTATGTAATACGTGAGGGCTTCCCGGAAGTACGTATCTACCTGTACCCCCGGTCCCCCGGTTCGGTACCTGTACCCGTGCTAGTCCAACCTTGTTTCAACTGCGTCAGCCACGCACAAGTTAAACTTGCAGTAGGAGAATATGCGATTTTCCGCCTTGCACCGCCTGCACCGTCAACAAATATATGTCTTAGCAAAGTGCCTGAAGCGAAACTCGCGTCTGATTGGCTCCTTCCTTTCCGCTTACTCAGACCGCACCGTATACATGTTTACCGAACAGGGCCATGGTAAGCCTACTGCCTACGAACCCCGTGCTCCTCCCCTGGCATAAAAAATCCTGGTAACAGCCCTGCCCCTGGTGAGTACCACGACAGATCGACCAAATATTTTCAAAATTTACATCCACTAATTTTGCATTTGGACCAAAACTGGTATGCAGGGGAGTCTTATGTTCTGAACACGCCTGAACAAGTTCTAGCCCGATCCGACCAAAGGTTTCTGAGTTATAGCCTACGGCAGTATTTGAGGTCATACAACAAGAGTATATTTAGCGATAGATATTTCATCGATAATTAAGAGAAAGTGTGACATATTATGCATCTTTGTTCTTTTGCCTCCCATCTAAAAGGTGTGTATTTGAAGAGGAAATCTGTGGTCACATCATGTTAAGCACATTCATAAACATTACATTGGAAAAATAATTTACACGAAATCAAAAATAGGCTTAAATTGCAAATTTGCCTACCCTTCTGATAAATCCTCCTCCCCATATCTCTACAGCAACCATTAAGGCCGTGTGATCATATTCGAACAGTTGCTTTTCCATACCTGAATTTTAAATGTCATAAGCTGAGCTTTGACAATTAAAGAGACAGTTCCATACACAAACATTTCCTCTGTTCTACCTTTGGTAGTAATACCACCATGAGAATTATGTTGATTTACGCTGGACACTATTTTAAATATATTATTTGCCATGACTACAGTTTGTTTACAGGAAATTCACCTTACCTCTAGCAATGGCGAATACTCGCCAACTAAATCACCGCCTGGAAACATTTCTCTACTGGTCTCCGAATCGAGTCTCGGCCGTTCTCTACGTGCAGATCTTTTGCTGACGCCTTGCAGGATGTGCAGAAATTCCAGGATGTTCATTAACTTCTGGCTTTTCCAAACAATGTTATACCTTGCTGGTGTTATGAGTTCCGAACAGAATGTCTCCAATTTCAGTGATACAATTTGAAGACTGGTTTTCCCACCCCAAAAAGGCGAGCAGCATTTATCCTAATTATTTATGTATGTGTATGTAATTGTCCTGTTGGTTCGTTCTGGTGTGGCTGCGACGCTACAACCACACCGCTGCAAATGGTTGTCAATTAGATGGGCAGCCCAGTCGGGGCCACACTGGGATGGAGACTTCAAACCGAGACTTCAAACGGTCTATAATGCCCACTTTTCGTGCCCGATGGACTATCTCGGTAATTACGGAGTGGATGTCGATGAAAGGTGCAGCAATAGATGTTTTTTTATTAGTATAGTGGGTTTGACCTACAACCTTAATGAATATTTTCCTTCCAATGTTTTTAAATCGCCCCCAAATGGCGTTGAAACGCTGTAATCACAACAATAGAAAATGTGTGATGGACGATCTCAGTAACTATTGTCCCGATTTTCGTGAAAATAGCTCTAAGGTAAACTTCGACATCGATTGTGGGCGCATTAAGTCATTTCCATCCGCTATAATTAGGTAGAAAGCCACGAAATGAGGCGTTGAAATTAGAGATTTGCCCGATGGACGATCTACGAAGTAATTTACAGAATTGCGCCTAACACACACTGATCAATGTCTTTTCACCGCATTAGATCGGTTGAGGAAGTTAAGAGAAAAGTTAGCATATGAAATATGAAATAGATTCTTAACCCGGAAGTCGGTACAACCGTGAACCAAGCTCTGTCATCCTATAAATATATGACCCATCTCTAATTGAATTATGATGTAACCCACCTCTAATTGAATTGTGATATGATGGATTTCTACATTTCATGTTAATTTTTCTCTTAACTGCATCAACTGATCTAATACGGTGAAAAGACATTGATCAGTGTGTGTTTGGCGCAATTCTGTAAATTACTTTAGTAGATCGTCCATCGGGCAAATCTCGAATTTCAATCCCTCATTTCGTGGCTTTCTACCTATTTATATCGGATGGAAATGACTCAAATGGCCCAAAATCGATGTCGAAGTTTATTTTAGAGCCACTTTCACGAAAATCGGTGCAGTAGTCACTGATATCGTCCATCGGGCATTTTCTATTGTTGTGATTACAGCACTTCGACGCCATTTTGGGGCAATTTAGATACATTTGAAGGAAAAACATTCATAACGGTTGTAGGTCGAAATCACTACATTAATTAAAAGACATATTACTGCACCATTCATCGACATCCACTTCGTAATTACTGAGATCGTCCATCGGGCAAAAAAGTGGGCATTATAGACCCTCCCCAGCCCAGGTGGGCAAGAACTGGGTCCACACCACCGAGCCACACGCTGCACGCTGCCCAAACGGGGTCACACTAAATTGTTGGCTGGAGAGTGACGTCACTTTTGGCGCGATAAAATGTTGGGGGTGGTTTCTGACCCTACTAGACTAGTGCTTTCCGATGACTCCTCTTTCGCTCTCGTTCGACGCTTAGTTTGGAGATTAGAGAGGGCATTCATCGACACCCTCGAGACTTGGTGTGAGAATCTGACCGGAAAGACCAGTTAATTTTGTGCTGGTTAAGGCGGGTTAACGAGTTAATTGTGAAATTGTGTGTGCATTTATAAATTTGTACGGCTTCGAATATGGCATATTTTAATTACTTCTCAACAGGAACAGATATCCAGCAGCCAATGGAACATATTTTCTTTCAAGGAAAGTCGATTTTGAGTTCAAACATTTCCGCAAAATGAATTTTGCATTCTTGCCGATTTTGACATGTTTTGCTCTTCCAAGCCCGTCAGAGTTCTGAATTTTGTTTGCATCAAATTTTACTTCGGTGTATCCTTTTCATTTCTGACGCTGATTGTGAAAAGGTATCTTTAGAAATCGGCGACGTTAAAAAAAAATTCGGAAAAAATTGACTTGGAAATTTCGCACACAAATTTCACGAACTTCACATCGCCTCTGGTAATGTGAAGGTCGCCCACGTTTTCAATGGGGTTTACCGACACTTCAACAACATTTTCTTGCTATTCGCTTCGTATCGCGACAACAAGAACTGACAGTGACTATCATGGCATGGTTTGAGGTCTCTCCCCGTTGAAGACCAGTGGGAAATGTGTTTTTCCTGACAAGTCCGGCTCGACCAACACTGACTTCAAGCAAAATGCAGAAAAAGTCCTGTGCATTATTTCCATGCAGGTTTCAAGCATCATTCAGCAATTTCACAAGGACGCGCGGATGCGTCCATGCACGGGACGGGCTCCGGCCGATCGAATGGAGCGAATTAGTTAACATAAAGCTAGCAATGTCTGTGAATGCGCTCAAAATACTACTGCTAACACTTTTCCTAGTCTGCGAGGGTGGCTGCTCCCTCAGTGCCATCTCGAATCCAGTACATCGCCTTCACATACTCCCGCGACCCTATCCCTATAAAGCAAGTACCGCGATAGGGAAGTCTTTCACATACCGCATTCCACAGCGTGAGGCTGTGATCTCACGCTGACAAAAACGACACTGTTCCGAAGGAGAAAGGCGTGCCTACAGATTTTGGTTCCTTACTGGAAAGAAAGCAACGTTTATTCGACGCAATGAACTACTTCGCTTCGGGCGTGCCGCCCGTCCCACCAAATGTGTTATGACGGCGCGGACGGGTGATGCATCGTTACGTCATAAGGCAACCTGCGCAGAAGGATGCGCAGAAGCTTAAGATTTTACCTCTGTATACGACCTTGCTACGAACTGTCACCATCCAGAGACTGAACCCGACGCAACAGTTTGGCAAAACCACACGGTTGGTGGACCACACGGTATTCCCCAGTGCGATGTTTATATATATACGAGTATATATATATATATATATATATATATATATATATATATATATATATATATATATAAATATATAAATATATAAATATATGTATATATATATATATATATATATATATATATATATATATATATATATATATATATATACATATATATATGTATACATTCATACATACCTATATATATATATATATATATATATATATATATATATATATATATATATATATATATATATGTATATATATATATATTGCATGCATCCGTCAGGCATGCTCTCCTTTGTGTTTATCGTCAAAATATTAAAATAATTTAATATTAAAATAATTCAATATTAGGTTATTGAAAATGACAGGATTGGAGTCGCTTCATTCGCTCGGATAGCCCCCGGATGGGGAGGTCTGTTGGTAACTGGCCCGATAAGGCCGGGGACGTGGCATCGGCATGGCCACATCGATGCATTGGTATCACGCTAAGCATTTTTCAAAAGGGTCCTGTTGAGCTGGAATTCCCTGATTGGGTGGTGGGGCCAGGGTTCACACAAGTTCTGCTTCTCATATGCACTGGTCCGTAAAGCCACCTCAACAAGAATTCCGAATACATTTTGTTTAAGTCAAAGAGTACCATCAAAGATGTTTTTTTTTCCTGTGTGCGTAGATACATTGGCTTTGGATTTATCAGCCTGATGCAGATAGTGTTATATACCGTTTGTAATACCGACATGTGCGATGTAGATAGCTCAAAGTTATATATAGCTATATAAATATCACGCATTTTTTGCATAGTTCATGCGGTGTCGTGTTTCTTTCCCTGAAAGTACGACATAACACCATGTACTTACTTTTGTGCAGGCAAAGAGTACTCTCATTCTCTACCATTAAACCAATACGCCTGCACCACAAGTTATGGTTGCTTGGAATAAAATACGGAAGAACGGATGCAATTAATCATGATATGCATGAATGCATATACCTAAGCTCCAGCTGTTCTTCCTTAGTTGACCCATCCCTCGGGGACGGTAAACCATGTAATTCCCTGTAAACCACATCAGGGTCAGCTCCCGGAGCAGTGCAACAAGTGCTTCCCCATCCCATTCCGTTTGAGAAGTGGCAACCCTCTAGAGCCAAGTTGGTTGAAGTCTGACTAATTTTAATTTGTATACTATGAACTAAAACAAACCGTAACCCCCGCTTCCACAATACGTGTTCTTCTCGATCAAAATTTCTGAGTATAAGCCAAACGCGCCTCACCAGCGTGAGGGAAAAGCACGAGAGGAAATATGGAGACATCTACAGTCCCCCTCCCCTCCACATACACACACCCTGGGTTGACCATATTTAGTATGGGAGTCGAGAAGGATCGAATGATAGCCCTCTGACAGCATCTACCCTTTGGGAGCAAAAGTGGCGGGATCTGGTTTGGTCATGAGGCAAGCACTCATTTTATACTCATTATTTAAGAGAGGAATACGCTGTGCTTATGGCATAAGCATGCATCGTCGATGCACCCACCATGGTTTGCGTAACGGCAACCGGGGACCTCTCCGTCTCCCCTCCCCGGGATACTCTGACTTCAAATGGGAGGCAACATGGACCGCTCGATATAGCCCGTTTGAAAGCAGTTCTAGCGCCCCGCCATGCTGGCACCCCCCCCCCCCCCCTCACCAACACACACACGGAAAATCCCCGTAATAATAATATTATTGGCATATTCACTATTCGCGCATGCATACAGTTGTCACATCATAAACATGGCTTTAAATTCCTCCACAAATTGGTTGTACGATCACTGTTGTATGCCGTGTGTATGAATGTAATAGGACATACAAATAATTGTTGTGTTTGACGGCCTAGTTCAAGTAAAATAGGAGCTAATTTCATGTATTTATTTCAAGACCATATCAAGAAAACACTTTTGAACAACAATACAGTAGTTCCCAGTCTCTAGCACCTTTTGCTTTAGTTCTATTAATTTTTTGTAGCACTGCACCTAACGCATCCCGTGCTAAGGCAATGGGAGTTTTTCAAGGTCATTCTTGTTTACGCTTCGGGCCGCTCTGGAGGCTAGTCAGCTGGCGTTACTCTCCAACCTACTCGATAGGCCTTGGGTAAAATGGGGGTGTATCAGAACGTCTAAGGATTCAGAGCATCGAATAGTTCAAAACTTCTAAAATCCTCTAAAGTTAAATTCCTCTAATGGTTCAAAACCCCCAATCGGCGGAAACTTCCTTCTGTTGGGATGTTCAAAACTTCTAACGTATCAAAGCATCTAACAGTTCAAAACCTCTAAAACGGTCAAATCTCCGAACGGTCAAATCAAATAACTGTTCATTAAACCTAGCGGTTCAAAATTACTACTGTATCAAAATACCTTGTGTTCAAAGCCTCACAGCACTCAAAGCATCTAACGTTCAAGCCTGTAAAACGTTCAAAACCTCTAAGGTTCAGAAACCATAACGTTCAAAATATATAAGCATTCAAAACCTCTAAACCTTGAGAAGTAATGCGCGTTCAAATCATCTAAATCAAGAACTATGGTACAATCGATAATTGTGCGTGAAGCGCTCGGTGCCGTCGTCGGGCAGGTGAACGTAATTCCGGTTGAATTGCGTTTGTGGGAGGGAATTGTTTGAAGTTCATATGCGGAAACTTGGGAAGGAAATGTTTCCTTGGATTTTATCGCTCACGCGACACCTTTTGGAGCAATATCGCACTTCTTCAACCCAAAAAGTTCTTGATTAGTGGTTTTGAACACGTCGGAGGTTTTGATCGCTAGAGATTCTGAACTCGTTTGCTATTAGATGGTATGAACTCTTGCTGTTTTTGTGGATTCGATGTTTTGATACCTTCGAGGTTTTGAACATCTAGAGCTTTTGATCGTTTGTGCTTTTGAGTCTTTAGATGCTTTGAACTCATAGAGAATTTGAGTGGTTAGAGGTTTTGAACATTAGAAGTTCTGAAATTCCCCAATACGGAATCAAATCTCCCAATTTAGAAGTTTTGAAGGCTTAGTCCTTTTGATTCATAGATATTTTGAACCGTTAGAGGCTATCAGCATTAGGAGTTCTGATATAGACCCGGTAAAACCCTGGGTACTAATACTAAAACCAGTCTGGTAAAACCAGTCTGGCGCGGTTTGTTTTCAAAGATTGTTTAAGTATGTACCTACGGACGTGTGTACCTAGGCACTGCTGAAGTGGAACTTGTGGTGTAGGCTTGCGTAAGTGGTGTTTCGTCTCTGAGAGTCAGGACCAGTATTTGAAGTTGTTGTTTATGATTGAAAGCTCTGAGTCTGTATGCAAAAGCTTAACCCAATCATTGAATCAATAAAGTAAGAACTAAAAGTAAAGCATTTCAAGCATGCATATACAAATTCATGTTTGACTATTACAAACGGTTTGGAAGTCCAAGGCCATTAATATTCCTCCAAGGTCATTAAGCTCGCAGTATTGAATATCATCTTTTAGTGTTTGCAAGTTGGGGCCAATAAATCTTCCGCTAATCGATCTCATTTTAGCATACACTTATGTTTTCCATGATACTCAGAATTTTAATTGACAAGACCTTAGCCGCTATTTTGTAAATCATACCCAATAAACAAATGACCACCTTTCTTAATACACTTGATCACCTTTTTTTAAATCAATGTTATCACTCCATGCCCCTGCATTATACCCCCATCCCCTTCCTTTTGCCTCATTCGTGTAATCTTCAATCATGTTCCCCAGGTCTGGCCAGAAGAAAATAAAAATTCTTCAAAAATCCAGAAACTGGATGAGCTTTGTTGTTCATCCTCCCATTAAGAGCATGCAGAAGTCCTCATGTGTAATATGACCATCATGATATTTCTGTTCCATTTTGGTTAATCTTGGGAAATTGATGGAGGTTAGATAATCATTGATTTCCTGATAGCTATTATCAGTATTATATTTAGAGTTGTATAATTTATCATATGTTGCTTATGTTTCAGAATATGTGTTTTTGTAATTAAGTTGCCCATCTTCTGTTTCCAGAACATTGGTGCTTTTATTTGCACTCCCTTGAGAGCACAAACTGACTAAGTATTTTGTAGGCCTCTCACCCTGCTCAACCCATCTGACTCCAGACCATAATATAGGGTCTGTTCTTGACCCTGCTCCAAAAAAGAGTAGAGCAACTTGGAGCAGTTTGGAGCAGGCTCATCAAAAATGAGAGCTGGAACGTCTGGAGCAACTGAGAGTAGAAATCAGCTGTTTGTGCTTGTATTATGGTTACATATATGATGCATGGAGTGGTTCAGTGTGGATAAGTTCAGTGTTCATGTCTGTATGAAAGGAAATTACATCCTCAAGGATAATAAAATAAGTATTGAAACACATTTTCTTACAAATTCCCTCACAGTCCAGTGAAATGCTTCAAAATTAAAACAACAAATTTGAGTAAGTCACAGAGTGCTTTGCAAATGGATCTTCCACACCACATTTGTGCTACTCAAAGCTACTCCAAGCTGCCCCTGCTCTTGGTCAGAGTAAGCTGGAGTAGATTGAAGCTACTCTGATCTGCTCAGAAAATGCACAGAAGCACAGAGCAGCTACTCCAAGTTGCCCAGAGCAGATTGGAGCAGGGTCAGGAACAGACCCATAGTGGATATGCCTTTTTGTTCCTCAAATGCATTTGCTTCATCATGCATCTGTATATTAAAAAAATGTATCTGTTTTAAAATGGTATGGTGGAACTAGAGACAACAGCCATCTTATGCTGTTTAGCTCACATGATGGTTTTCTTCTTTTCTCCCCTGTCTGTTCGATAAATTGGTACTTATATAGAAGAAGCCCCTGAGCATGAATTATATGGAAAAATAGATGGACTGGACTTCTTGAAGCTTACCTAACAACAATTCCTCTACCATTTCTTTGGTAAATCACATGCCAGCAAGATGCTATTTACTATTTCAAATCACACCACTAAGCATTGACACAGTGGATGATTCAGATTCATTTGGTGACAATGATGTTACACGATACATCAGTAGGATTTAGGCAATCCAACATCAGTGGGCTTTATGCAATCCAGCATCAGTTTGTTTTAGGCAATTCAACATCAGTAAGTTTAAGGGGACCCAATATCAGTAGGTGATCCAACACCAATAGGTTGTAGGCAATCCAACATCGGTAGGTTCTAGGCAATCAATCATTAGTAGTATTGTCAGAATAACCTTTGACCTTTTACTCATTATAACTGAAAGATAAATTAGGCCAAAATGAACTATATTTCGACATTGTGTCTTTTTCAACAGTGACAGTTTGAGGGTGAGAAAATAAGTACAAAATGACTTGTAGCATGTCACAAGCATGCACTCTATAAATTAACGATCTCACAGCCAGTGGAATCCGATTGACATGACTTGATTTTAATACAAAATATGTTCATATATAAATACACTTTATGTGCTAGACATTGGTACTATATAAAGAAACAGAAAACATTTGTCACATCATATACCTACTCACTCCACTGCGCTGAATAATATCCATTGGCTACGACAAACGAGATCTTAACGTGTAGCTCTATGTGTTTTGATGTGCTCTGTAGCCTGTGTTTCTGGTGTCTGTGCATCGGTGTTTGGTGCTGACGGTGTAGTGCGGTATGGGACCGGTGGCAACAGAGTCCAAGAGGATGTCTGGGTTTCAAGTGTTGGTCTACAATTTCTAATTTCCAGTGATTCAACTATTTTTAGCTCCGCAACATCTTTACATGTGCTTGAAATTTATATCTTGAAAGAAGCTGAGCTTATGGGTGTCTCCATGTGACTGTGGCGTGTGTGGTCTCCTAATGGTGTGTTTGGTGTCCTATTTTTGGCGTCTCTTAAGTGTTCGTGGAAGCGCTCCCTGACGCTGCGTTTGGTCTCTCCAATGTACGTTGTTTTCATATTTCCCTGTTGACATAGTATGCACGTTATGACATATACGGCATTTTTTAAATGGCACTTTCCTTCTAAGCCTGCATGACACGTGTGGCAGTGCCTCTGTCCCCCGGACATGGAGGAGGGCACAGGGCAGACCTGGTGACGATGTCACCGAGCGTTCTCCCACACTGCCATGCAACTCTCAAGGGCAAGCCCGATGATTTTACGACGGAATTAACTCTTCTGGTTAGCGTGTCGTCTACGAAAGGTAAAGAAATGTAGGTTAGTCTATCATTTTTGTCTGCTTGCACTAATTTCCTACCGGGGTTTGAGATACTTTGGGAACCGTGTTTAGACTGTACTTGAAATTTAGTGCGTTGAATCAGTCTATGTGGATAGCCATTGTCTAGAAAGAGGCGCTCTATTTTAGCCATTCCCCTTTCCCGTCCAGTTCGAGTTGATCCTAGTCGATAAGCCCTAAGCATTTGTGAGTACAAAACATCTTTTTGTCTCTAATGAGTGAGCCGACGAGTAAGGGAGGATGATATTTGTAGCCATCGGTTTAACGTATAATTATGTGTTGAAGTACCCTGTGCTTTGCACTGTCAGTAGGGTATCCAAGAAAGGTATTTGCCCGGAAGGCGACTGATCGGTTCTTTCACAGCTAAATTTCAAGGATCCGGCGAGCCCCCCATGTATCGCGCTCGGGACCAAACATTTGCGTCGGTAGTCCCAACCATTCGTGTTGGGGCATCAAATATTCCGTCGGGGCTAAACAAAATTGGTGTCGAGGGCCCCAACTAAGCACAACGTGGCCAAAAACATCGCATCGGGACCCGAAAAAAAAAGATGAAGCCGGCGCACTCCAAAATAAGGAGAGATTCCCCCAAAAATGTCCGAGCCAATAAAATGGTTCTGGAGCCCCAGACAGAGCACCAGATGCCTTAAAGAATCACCTACGGCCCAGAAAAAAACATACAGGAGCTCGAAAAAAATTGTCCCGAAAAATCGCGTGGAGCGCAGACAACTGGCGTCGAGTCGCCAGAGCCACGCGCCCGGGACCGAAAAATCGCTCAGTCAACCCCAAAGTCGTGCTAGGGCCCGATAAATGTGCGTTAGAAACCCCAAATACACACAACAGGACCCTAAGAGCACAACAGGAGGCCGAAAAGGCATCGGGTCCTCCAAAGCGCACCGAGTCTCGCAAAAGCGGCGGAGCGTTCAAAAATGTGTTACATCCCTAAATAAACCCACCGGGAGCTCTAAAAAATACACTGGTGGCCATCAAATCACACCGTCACATCAAATCACATGAGACCCACGAGGGCTTCAAGAACATGCTGGGGCCCGCAAGAAGCGACATGGTCCTACAAAAAGGAACAAAGAGGCCGGACATTAAATAAACAAATCGGAGTATTCGAAAACGTGCCGGAAACTAACAAAATGCATCGGTGCACAAAAAAAGCAACAAACCCTAACAAGAGCCGGGGTCTCAAAAATGTGCCGAGCGCCTAACAAAAATTGCCTAGTGCTCTAAATCTAAAACACATGTAGACTAAGAAAAACCCAATGGGTCCAAAAAAGAACACCGAGCCAGGGAATTGGTTTGGTAACCAATCTGGAAGCATATTTAACCAAAGAGATGACGTGCATGAAAGCTCCGGATTTCTTAACCACCAGAAAATGTGGAAAAAAGAGAACTAATCATCGAATTCAATAAATCGAATTGTCCCAGCCAGCCTCAATACGAAGCATTCCATCACATCAAATATGGCGCGAGACTATCATGTGATAGCAATTAGCAATACATAGGAGGCCTAGCAAAAACCGTAGTATCGCACGAATTGTGGCGAATGCACCGAATGCGCAAGGCCGGTGTACACGTGCACGAACGTTGGCGCTGTGGCGACCGGGCGTCATGAACTGGAATGCCTGACATTGGAAAAGTTTACATTTGCAAGTGATTTGTGCAGGTGTAATTTTAGCAGTTTGAGGTGACATCAAGGGATACCAAAAGAAAACCATGCGTACGAGATGGGGGAGTTAGGGTTGAAATCTGGTGACTCACACACGATAGTAATAGATTGGGCCCCTCCACAGGGAAATGAAGTCAGTCACTAATTGCCTTGCTAAGAAAAACAAAATGGGCCCCATTGAACAATAGTCGAAATCCGGTGTCTTTAAACAAAAAATAGTGGTAGGTTAGGCACCCTCCAAACCCGTTTGCCCCCTCCCATGACTCAAACCATAGGTGCCACACTGGGTGGGGGTAGGGTTGAGCCCGCGCCGAAAGTTGCTCCCCCCAACCGGCGGGCCAGATCCGCCTGTGACGCCATATTGTGCTGATTAGGTATGAGCAAAAAATCCCACCTAGTGAAAATTCCTTAGAGGAGGCCCTGTCGACAGTGCAGTGCCTTTGGTGGTATGGACTCATCAACTGCTGGTGTTACAACACCCAGATCGTCAAGCTCATAGGAGTCTATCTTGGCCGCAAATGCCTCCTGATTTACTTTGAACAGACCCATCTGCTGCAAAATCTGAATGCTTAGCAGACAACCATGCTGGTTTTGTATGGCAATGAACACCACCTGGTGCACTGGACTATCCTTGGGGTTGATGACTGGCAATATCACCTCACCCATTGGATTCAAACAGTTCTGTTCCACATGGTCAACTTGATAGATTCTATTTCCATATAAAAATGTATGTCTCGGAATTCTGTTGCCCCCAGAATTGATGTTTACCTCCAGGATTACAAAGCACACATCCAACCCTGGTGACACAGCATACTAACTGTGCTGCTTGGCAAAAGTGCAGCACAGTACTGTAAAAAATGAAGTTTTGTGAGGTATTTCTATAATATTGTTCAGACCAATCAAACAAATGTGGTTGGAGAAACTTCATTTTGGCAAAGGTGGGATTAGCTTGGGCTGGAACAAATCAGATTCCCCTGCGGCTATGCCATAATTGTGGGCATTATCCCCACAATTTGACTCCTTAGTCGAACATTTTCTTGGTTTGAATGCTCTGTGCCAGAAGAGCGTGTGCTTGTTTATAAAATTACTGAGCTTTTTCCAAAATTGAATTAGCTTAAGCCTCCATGGCCCATTAACAGACGGCAGTTGTGAGAGGTTCATAACTCTTGTCTCTCATAAAGGAACATAGTGTAATGCAGTGTCATCTATGAAGTATTTAGCCGTGGTTAGACCTCCTTTATGAATAACAATGCCTGGAATCACCTGAGCATCATCGCACGGAGCCGGTGTTGCTGTGTTTCAGACGGGAACAGTGCGGCGGCAGCCATGTTCTGTGGCCTGGAGCCGGTGTTGCTGTGTTTCAGACGGGAACAGTGCGGCGGCAGCCATGCTCTCTGGCCTGGAGCCGGTGTTGCTGTGTTTCAGACGGTAGCAGTGCGGCGGCAGCCATGTTCTCTGGCCTGGAGCCGGTGTTGCTGTGTTTCAGACGGTAGCAGTGCGGCGGCAGCTATGTTCTCTGGCCTGGAGCTGGTGTTGCTGTGTTTCAAACGGGAACAGTGCGGCGGCAGCCATGTTCTCTGGCCTGGAGCCGGTGTTGCTGTGTTTCAGACGGGAACAGTGCGGCGGCAGCCATGTTCTCTGGCCTGGAGCCGGTGTTGCTGTGTTTCAGACGGGAACAGTGCGGCGGCAGCCATGTTCTCTGGCCTGGAGCCGGTGCCGCTGTGTTTCAGACGGTAGCAGTGCGGCGGCAGCCATGTTCTCTGGCCTGGAGCCGGTGTTGCTGTGTTTCAGACGGGAACAGTGCGGCGGCAGCCATGTTCTCTGGCCTGGAGCCGGTGCCGCTGGTGGACTCGATGGCTCGGCCGGCCGGTGCCGAGCGCGAGACCATCACTCCGCACAAGCTGGCGCTGCTGGTGCTGGTGCACCAGTACTGCGAGGCGCGCCAGCGGCCGGCCGCCGGCGCCACGCCGCGCCAGCGCAAGGACGCCTGCCTGCTGCTGCTGCAGCTGCTGCAGGGCGCCGAGCTGGACGGCTGGCGGCTGCGGCGCGTCTGCCGGCGGCGGCTGCCGGCGAACCACATGGCCGAGTTCCAGCTGCGGCTCGGCCAGCTGCGGCGAGGCGGCGTCGAGGCGCTGACCGAGCTGGTGGCCGCCGTCGAGCTGCTCGTCGTCGACCACACCTCGCGCAAGGTGGGTGTTGGTTGCGAAGCGCGTGGGTTGCGGTCGCATCCGACGCAAGCTGGCTCCTCTGTTATGAGCAATCTGTGACTCGGTGTCACGACCCTCGAATGTTCACCTAAAGTGACAAGACATAGAGCCACAATGGGGATACCATGATGAACTGGCATCTCTGCCAGGTCGAGGTTCAGTAAAGCATGTACCCTGCCTAAATTGGGACCATGCTTGAATTTGGTGGTCGGGGCAATGACAGGAGCACTTTCAGAGCACTATCTGATTCAAGAGTAGGAGGGCAACATGGCGATTAAACTTATGAAGTTGGATGCGATTTTCCCCATGCCCGGCTGGCTGAATGTAGCCGGCCGATGTGGGATAGCAAATGCTGTTACCATACATATGTGTCGATATTTTGTTAATGCATTCCACAGCCAAGTTGATCAGTACTGTCGCAGTTTATCCAGCAGCCCTGTGCAGTGTACAGTGCTCCTCAGATTTCGGAGCTTAGGTGGGATTGGAGAGCTTAGAGACTTTTTCGTCAATGATCACTAGTTCGTATGCATTCAATTTTATGGATTTATGCTTTCATGATGTATCGGTTTTATGGACACCTATGTATTCGCAGAGTGGTTTAATTGAACAAACAATATAATATGTGTAGATGATCTCCAATTTCATGTTCCTATGCTGTTGATCGTTTCATCTGTATAGCTGATTGATAGAGAACATATTCCGACAAAGTGAGGCAGGATATACCCACATTTCTGTTCATCAATTCATAAAGTGTTCGGACTTATTAAGAGCCACAAGGGCCCATCCAGGTTAAATCTGTAAAGGTAGATGTCATGCCCCTGACAAAAAGACACTCACCACCCCAACCAACACCTCATCCCTAATTCCAGAGAAACCATCCACCAGCATCCCACACACCCATCAATGACTATCTACCTTACATATCCACATATACATATACATAGCCCTATTCACTCGATCCCGCATAGCACACAGGTGGATCGAGTGCCCAACCGATAATTTTCAATCTCCATCCATGCTTGCTTAAAGGGGCCTGGTCCATTGCAATGGGCCCAATATAGCCGAAGGAGCTGATGCACCCAAACATCCCAACTACACACCACCCCAGCGAGCATTGGGACTACACTGATATCGATACCGTGTAATTAAATCCAAATTTGTCAAATACATTGCAATGCTCTAGAGTTTGGGCGGAGGCGTCGGGCATCCTAACGACCTACAGGGCACATCCATTATTACTATAAAATACGATAGGTCCGAAGTCATGCGAAACTATCTTCCCCTGAGACAAAAAACATTGAGATGGGCATCCGGGTTGCTGGTATAAAACAACCCGTACTGAACACCACAATTTTTATCTAATGAATACTTAGCAAGGGATAGAGTAATTCAATAGAAGTTCGGGCGCCGACTTGTGCTTGTCGAACAGTGCATATGCAATGCGGCTACATCGCAATAATGCTTCCTTCTATTGTTAATTGGTTGCAAGTCAGTAATGCCACCTAGACTGGGGATCTTGGATAGCGTTGCCAACAGGATTATTAAGCCCAACAGGGGTGCTGTTTTCAGGGTTGAAAAAAACAGTGTTTCTGGATGCTTGGCATCCAGAACATTATCGTCTCCAGAAAATTATCCTCTCATTTTTTCTCATTTAGGTTGAATGGTGCTGTTTGAAAATGAACTGCTCTATCGCAAAGTGCTCAAAATGAATTGCTAAGTGTAAACTGGCCTGGTGTCACAGGTTTGAAAAAAATATCCTCCATATTCGATTACTCAATAATGTTCCTCTCAACATTCGAAACTACAAAGTACAAATCCAACCCTGATTGTTTTATATGGGTGTATGTTCCTGTCAAGTTCCCAGAGCCGTGGTCCCCATAACGTGCAGGATGGCCTCCTGAGCTTCCAGTATGTTTGGCATTATTAGCTCTTTGGCGTCGCGTGTTAATAAATGACAAAAAACGATCTTGCTCCCGAACCTTTCATAGTTGGTCTGCTACACCCGTAGATTTGTATGCTTTCCAAGGGAACATATCCTCCATCCAATGCTAGATGTTACGCCGAGCTTGAGTGCGAAGTTCAGAGGGCATGACCAGACACCTCTCAAATCATAATATTTTTCCTCGGACAGTGCAGCAAGGTTTTGTAATGCCCTGATTCGACGTCCATGCTTCTCAAGTGAGCTTGACGTCCTCCATCACTCCCTCCATATCCGTTTCCTAAGGTGACGCTCCAGGTGTGGATAAAGGAGCATGTGCCCCCTGAAAATGTGGCATGTGTCTGGAAAACGGATTTTCTAGATGAAAGCCCCCTCCAAGGTGATTGAGTGTACCTTCCCCCTCTCAACTAGTTTGTTTCAGTCGATGATGCCCTTCCAGGCGTGTGCCCCACTAATATTCCTGGATCCACCGCTGCAAGGATCCTAATTTTCGTTTAATTACCTTAATGGTATCCAGTTATTAAACATGTCTCACAAGTGTTACTGTGACGCAGTGATAAATTATTTGTGAAATAGGGTGGAATATACCACTTTCTGAACACTCAATCGACATCCTCCTCCATGAAGTACTGACATCATGCTTCTTGATGCGTGCTTATGAAGTCTTCGTGTCTCCTTTCTAACTCATAAGTACCATGTTCATGCTCAGTACAGTCATATGTATGCCATTGGCTCAAAGTTGAGTCTGAAAGACATCAAAAACATGTTAAATGACACTAATTCCATGGCAAATTTCGACATCCTACCGTGCTCGTTTCGACATCTCACACCTAATGAAGCACCATTATTTTAACACTGCTGTGACGTCCAATCATGAAACATGTCTGATAAGCGCTACTGTTGGCATTGGAACACCAATCCATAGGTGTGATATTCTCGACTTCGTTGGAGGTCATAGCCGTTTCTGATGTTCTTGCCTGGCACTCTGCCGTACGGGGATAAATGTGGGTTTGTTATTGGAGCTTTCTCGCCTGGCACTCTGCTGTACGGGGATAAATGTGGGTTTGTTATTGGAGCCTGATGACGCATCAGCTGCTTCGGTTATACAGCGCCCACAACGTGAGTCGTATACCGTGATGCGAAGTGCCCTTAAACTCAACTAACTCAAAAGTGGACTGTAACTGTAGAATATTGGGGATTAGCTGCATTGGCTATACAGCGCTCACAACATGAGTCGCAGACTGATATACTATTAAGGATCAGCTGCATTGGTTATGCAGCGCCCACCGCGTCAGTCGTAGACTGTCCTATAGTATCGGGTATTGGGGCAGTTGGGGCCGGCAGAAGTTCCGGCATCATGTTCACTTTCCACAGCCCGATGATGTTGGTGGCGTCAGACGCGAGTTTGCTGTCGACAGGCGGCCGTGGCGGCCAGCAGCGTGGTGGGCTTCTTCCTGCGGCGCATGCTGCTGGCGTTCGGGCGGCTGCCCTTCCACGGCGTGACGCGCGTGTTCGCCGAGTTCTCCGGCTACCACGAGGGCGGCCGCTGGCCGGCGACCGGCCGTCGACCCGACGCCATGGACGTCGAGCACGACGCTGAGTACGGCGGCGGCGGCGACGACAGCGACGGCGACGGCGACGACGACGACGACCTGCCGCACGACAGGTGTGACAGGTGTGGGGGGGGACAGTTTCCGGGCAACCGATACATTACGGGGTGGTGCCCGTCGAATCCACCTGGTTATCTACCTGGTTTGGAACTGAGATGTTCGCTGAGAAGTGGGCATATGAATCAGGCAAACTGAGGCCTGCTTTATTAAAATAACGGGGACGACCGTATGGCTCTACCTCGCCGTCATCCTTCGCTCCTACTCCTACCATGCAACGTTCCTGAGAGGTAATTTCTTTAGAACCCTTACTTGTAGAACATCGTGTCGTGCAATTTCACGGATGTGTCATAATACTCAGGAAGTTCACAAGGCTGTCAATCGCCAACCAGTATTGCGCGCGTGTCAACGCCGCACAAGTGGTACTGAACGCCAGGATTGCGAAATTGCAAATATAGTGGTAAGAGCATGTGCCTTGAAGTCCAGTCTAGCCCAACTGACGTCGCACCGACTGTGTTGGGTCACCTATAAACCTACCGGTTTTGAATCACTCGAGGCTACCGATAATTCGATCGCTATATGATGTGTATTTAATTCAGGCGAGTATGCGTATGAACGTTTAACGTGATGTGAGTTGCTTCAATTCACGTGGTGAAGTGGTCAACTTGTGTGGTTGCTAAGTGGTCTTGTAATCTCGCCTGCAGGTGCAACTATTCGGTGTGTGCAGCATTCTGTGCACGTTTGTCCTCAGAACGTTCACCGAAATAATGCGAAAATATCCGACCAGTCTGTGTCCTGTTTTACTGCAAATTGTGCTTTTAGGTGTACATTTGGATACTCCTAGAGTGGGGGGAGGGGGGGATAGCGTCTGATACGTGCTGTTGTATCTCCTGGAACGAGGGCGCAGAATATGTACAGTGTACACGCGCAGAACGTTCACACCGCGCCCTCTTCCGTTTTACATCAGCTATACCCAAATACGGCTACCCGCTCACTCGATTCCCCACGATGCCCGCCCTTCCTGCCAGGGTGAGAGGCAGGCGACGCCATATGGTCTCAGCTGCTGAGTGGGTCGTAAAGCCTCAGTCGACCCATGGCTGCCCGTTCACCAAATTGTGTTGCTGTAGCACGCGCCGTTCTAAGCTGGGAGGTGTCCAGTCGGCGTGGGTGCACTCTCTTCATTAGCACACGGTATGCTCCACTCCGCCGCCCAACACAAAACGCGCTGGTTCACGGCGACACGCATGCCCCGACTGAACTTCAGGGTTGTAAAATTCCACTGGTCTGCATCGCTGAATGGTGCGGAGGGCGTGCATTCGCGGTACACACACACACACATACACACACACACATACACACACACACACACACACACACACACACACACACACACACGCGCGCGCTAGCATCAGTCCATATAAGTGAATTGTACTCGCGTAGCTATTGTGGCAGGCTATTCGCTCACAAATTGTGTTGCATAATACATGGAGGTTCAGCATTTGGCGGTTATAGCCGGTGCCAAACGACACCAAATGCTGCTGACGTCCTGAAAGTCGCATGCTTTCCAGACCTTTGAGAGACGTATGCTTTTTAGTATAGTATGTGTCCCACTGGAAGAGGGGTGCATTACTCGTATACGCAGCACAAGGTGTGCACCGTGGCACCCACCCGTACCAAATTGGGCATATCCTGATGGCACTAGTATGAACTCTCTGCTCCCCGAATTTGGTGACTATAGCACGCTTAATTCGAAACTCCGAGGCGGTCTACTGAAACAAAATGCACCTGCCTCATGGTTACGTGGTGCACGTGACCGGACCGTTGATGAAAGACTGGGCTCGGTCCTCTGTGGCGTGCATGCTGTCACAAGACACCAGGGTTGCACTTGCGGTATGATCTGTGATGCTGACTCATTGGTTTAGGTGACTCGAACTGATGTCACGTGGGCACGGGTTTACATCCCAGTTTGTTCGCAGAACCGGGGCATCACGAAACATTTCGAATAAATGGCCCAGGCCTACAGGGGCCTGCAGGGGCTCGCTGGCGTAGCATGCACCGAAGGTTCCCAGCGGATGCTCCACATAATGTGCATACCGAGCAACAACGAATCGCACCTACAGGTGAAATCGCTAGTCCACCACCATCGCACGTGAATTGAAGCACTATACACCGCGCAGAACGGTTCTACGTAGAATCATCCGAAAATAACTATAAGAGGACAGTGAGAAGGTGCAATTGGGGAATGAGATGGTAAGGTTCTACAACATAGAAATATGCCTTCTATTTCCAAATGCTGGTGTGTCAAATTTGGATTCGTTGGAAGGACCCCAGCTGCATTTCATTCGTACAGAACGCTTATTGGTTGATTATCAGCGTTGAGATCTCCGTTGGCTGTGCTAAGGCCAGAAGACGCCAACAGTAGAGGGCGGCGCGGCGGACACGATGTTGCCGGTAATCTGTAAGTGGTCGTGATTAGTCCAGTTGTGTTTCTGGAGATATCTTAAATGGCTGAATAGTTTGTAATATGTGCAAGTAATGCAGCTTACGCTGCATTCTCATAAGCAGCAAAAACATTGCCTCCATATGTATTTGACATGAACGATGTGGCAGACCAAGTTTAACAGCTCCAGACGAGGTGGCAAGACAAGTTTGACAGCTCAGTCCCTGCCAGCAGCGGCCACTCTATCTGTTGCATGCTGTGTCACTGGCGACTATACTGTCGGCGCCCAACACGTAGTCATGCTCGGATCAAACCCAGCCTCCCTATTCAGCTATGGCGCGCTGAGGATGCCCTAGAGGCGACGCCCCAGCTTCTTAGCGCCGTAGCCAGCCTTCTCTCGCGGCCCCTCGACGTCGCCCGTCAGCATAATGACCAGCACGTTGTCCAGTTGGACGCACTCGGCGCTATTTGGCCCCACTCTTCCGACCACTTCTCCAGCTGCCTTGGCGGCCGCTGGATCAGGTGCACTGAGTTGAGCAGATGCACGACGCCGCGGGAGAACTAGGACCGCGACTCACCACATGGGTGTGCACGCCTGCTGGAGGCGTGCTATGAAGGACGGAGGAGGTCGGGCGCACCGGATCACTGCCGGACTGGTGGTCCGAGTGGTCAGGATCATGACGTGGACGGGCGGCGACAGAGGAGGTCGGGCGCACCAGATCACTGCCGGACTGGTGGTCCGAGTGGTCAGGATCATGACGTGGACGGGCGGCGACAGAGGAGGTCGGGCGCACCAGATCACTGCCGGACTGGTGGTCCGAGTGGTCAGGATCATGACGTGGACGGGCGGCGACAGAGGAGGTCGGGCGCACCAGATCACTGCCGGACTGGTGGTCCGAGTGGTCAGGATCATGACGTGGACGGGCGGCGACAGAGGAGGTCGGGCGCACCAGATCACTGCCGGACTGGTGGTCCGAGTGGTCAGGATCATGACGTGGACGGGCGGCGACAGAGGAGGTCGGGCGCACCGGATCACTGCCGGACGTGGCGGTCCGAGTGGTCAGGATCATGACGTGGACGGGCGGCGACAGAGGAGGTCGGGCGCACCGGATCACTGCCGGACTGGTGGTCCGAGTGGTCAGGATCATGACGTGGACGGGCGGCGACAGAGGAGGTCAGGCGCACCGGATCACTGCCGGACGCGGTGGTCCGAGTGGTCAGGATCATGACGTGGACGGGCGGCGACAGAGGAGGTCGGGCGCACCGGATCACTGCCGGACTGGTGGTCCGAGTGGTCAGGATCATGACGTGGACGGGCGGCGACAGAGGAGGTCGGGCGCACCAGATCACTGCCGGACTGGTGGTCGAGTGGTCAGGATCATGACGTGGACGGGCGGCGACAGAGGAGGTCGGGCGCACAGATCACTGCCGGACTGGTGGTCCGAGTGGTCAGGATCATGACGTGGACGGGCGGCGACAGAGGAGGTCGGGCGCACCAGATCACTGCCGGACTGGTGGTCCGAGTGGTCAGGATCATGACGTGGACGGGCGGCGACAGAGGAGGTCGGGCGCACCAGATCACTGCCGGACTTGGTGGTCCGAGTGGTCAGGATCATGACGTGGACGGGCGGCGACAGAGGAGGTCGGGCGCACCAGATCACTGCCGGACTGGTGGTCCGAGTGGTCAGGATCATGACGTGGACGGGCGGCGACAGCCGGCGACAAAGGTTCGCCGCAGTCGGCACTGACCTGGCCAACGCTGGTGTGCGGTAGCGGTGCAGCCGGCACTGAGCTGGCCAACGCTGGAGTGCGGTTGCGGTGCAGCCGGCACTGAGCTGGCCAACGCTGGTGTGCGGTTGCGGTGCAGCAGCGTCCGATCGGCGGACAAATCAGACGGTGCATTGTCTGTATTCTGCATTTACAGGAGCGTTTGGGCAGAGCTTCAATTGGACTGTTGTAGTCGCTGGCTGTGGAAGTCCCGATAGTGCATTAGCCTTTGCTGGGCTTCCCTCCGTTTCGTAGAGGCGAAGGGAAGCCCAGCAAAGGCTTATGCACTCAAATACCCTTATGGTGTATTTGAGATGGAAAGGGATTTGCGGACTCGAGGGATATCAGGGCGCGTCAGCCATTTACAGTCCGCCGGCAAGAACGTGTATCTGACCGTTCGGCGCGCCCCTCCGCCCCTCCGCCCTCTGGTGTGGGCGTCTTCCAACTGGCGCACAGCCAACGAAGACTTCAACGCTATTATCGACCAACAAGGGTTCCTTCCGAATGAATTGCGGCTGGGAGTAGCGGTTCTCCCACCGACACCAAGTTTGGCACGCCAGCATTTGGAAATGTAGCGCATATTGTTCAGGTGTGCAAGCAATCATTTTTCACAATTACATTTTTCACTCGGCGTGCAGCAATTAGTTTGTCACTGCCATGTTCATATATGCGCAATAAGCTGCTGCAGATGACGGATTTTGCATTGATTGGTAGGTTTGCGAATCTCATTCCATATGGTGAGTTTTATCATCGGTCCTTGAATTCCTGAAGTTCCGTCATGAAGTTCCTGAAAAAAGACGAGAAAACTCCTACCTCTCATGAACGCGGCTTGCCTCCATAGGCTTTTGTTCGATATATTTTCCTATGCATCCTGGTTCCCACTCATGTAATGACCCAGATACAAGGGCAGGCATGCACATCACAGAGAACACTGCCGCTTTTCGTAACGGTGGTTGTTGTAGTTGGCGTGCGCGGGTCCAGCACATTCATATATTTTGAGTGGCGTATCTTTTAGTTTCAAACGACGCTGTTTAGCGGGGAAAAGTGGTCTAGGGGTAAGTGGCCCGTCTCAAAATCGAGAGATTGTGGGTCCGAGTCTCACCTGTTGCTACTCTTCGCCCGCGGCCAATTGGCATGAGAGATTGGCGACGCTACATGACTCAACGGTCGATGTGTCGTAAAACCAACAACCGACACTGTTTTAGCGAGGTTCAAAGCTGGCTGGGGGCGTGGAATGCTGTTCCGATTTTAAACATACTAATATCGATCTACGTCTAGTTTCATTCAGGTGTATGAGCAGTGTAATTCGGAGTAGTGTTGGAGTAGTAGGAGTGATGGGAGTGGGAGAGATATAGGAATAGTGAGAGTGGGAAGGGAGTACGGAGTAGTGGGAGTGAGTGGGATGTAGCAGTAGTGGGAGTTGTGTAGTAGTTAGTGGAGTGGGAGAGGAAGACATGTAGGAGTAGAATATGGATGAGGAGAGGAGAAGTGGGAGGGGGATGGTTGTAGGAATAGTGGAAGTTGGGAGCGGGGTAGAAGAGGAGGAAAGGAGTTACAGGAGAAGGAGGGGAAATAGTATTAGCGGGAGTAGGAGGGGAAGGGGCTGAAATTAATACTGAAACACTTATGTACAGACACATTACATGTGCCATTCGAAAGCTGGGGATACGGTGATTAAAGTTGTCATTTTCATCCAAATCTGTTCATATTTTCTAGTGGTCTTTTCCTAGTTTTGCGCTGTCAACTGTCTCGTCTTTTGATCACGAAGCCTTCACAGCAAACTGCAATGCACACCGCGTGCGCACACACGTCTTTGCCAAGCAGGGGAGAGGTAGTGTATGGCAGCGCCGAGTGACGATTGCCTCGTGTCCGACAGCGCTGTGTGACGACTTCCTCGTGTCCGACAGCGCTGTGTGACGACTGCCTCGTGTCCGGCATCGCTGTGTGACGACTTCCTCGTGTCCGACAGCGCTGTGTGACGACTGCCTCGTGTCCGACAGCGCTGTGTGACGACTGCCTCGTGTCCGACAGCGCTGTGTGACGACTGCCTCGTGTCCGACAGCGCTGTGTGACGACTGCCTCGTGTCCGACAGCGCTGTGTGACAACTCCCGTGCCGATAGCGCTGGACGACTGCCCGTGTCCGACAGCGCTGTGTGACGACTTCCCGTGTCCGACAGCGCTGTGACGACGCCGTGTCCGGCAGCGCTGTGTGACGACTTCCTCGTGTCCGACAGCGCTGTGGACGACTGCCCGTCCGACAGCGCTGTGACACTGCCCGTGTCCGACAGCGCTGTGTGACGACTGCCCGTGTCCGACAGCGCTGTGTGACGACTCCCGGTCCGACAGCGCTGTGTGACGACTGCCTCGTGTCCGACAGCACGGTGACGACTTCCTCGTGTCCGACAGCGCTGTGTGACGACTGCCTCGTGTCCGACAGCGCTGTGTGACGACTTCCTCGTGTCCGACAGCGCTGTGTGACGACTGCCTCGTGTCCGACAGCGCTGTGTGACGACTGCCTCGTGTCCGACAGCGCTGTGTGACGACTGCCTCGTGTCCGACAGCGCTGTGTGACGACTGCCTCGTGTCCGACAGCGCTGTGTGACGACTTCCTCGTGTCCGACAGCGCTGTGTGACGACTTCCTCGTGTCCGACAGCGCTGTGTGACGACTGCCTCGTGTCCGACAGCGCTGTGTGACGACTGCCTCGTGTCCGACAGCGCTGAGTGGGAGGGACAGCGTCCGTCGCGGCGCCAGGCGGAGCTGATCGTCTCGCGGCAGATGGAGCTGCTGCAGATCAACGAGAACCTGGCGCTGCGGCCGGCCGCGCTGCAGGAGGTGGCGTCCCGCCTGCTGCGCGACAGTCCCGACCTGGCCGAGGCGCACTTCCTCAGCTTCCTCAACTGTCTGCGTGTGAACGAGCTGAGCGGCGCCGTGCACAGTCTGTACCACAGTTTCGATCGAATGGGCGCCGCCGCCGGCCACGACGACGACTCGCGCGGCCTGCGCTATGCGGCTCTCAGCCTGGCCACGCTGCACGCGTGGTTCGGCCACCGCGCTGCGGCGCTGGCCGCCATCAGGGAGTCGGTGACCATGGCGCAGGATGCCAACGACAACGTGTGCCTGCAGCAGGCGCTCACCTGGCTCTACAAGCTGGCCGACGACGAGGAGACGCGCGAGTGCCTGATGCGACACGCCATTGCCAAGAGCGAGCAGCTGAACCTGCCCGAGCTGGCGTCGCTCGGCGTGCAGAACTACACCCAACTGATGGCGCAGCGCGGCGCGCCGCCGGCCGACGCCTTTCAGCAGCTGTCGCGCTCCGACCACCTCAACTGCCAGCACTCGCTGCCGGCGCTCATGGCGTCCGGCTACGCGGTGCGCGCCGCGCTGTGCCAACTGTACGGCCGGCCGGCGCTGGCTGCGCTGTGCGGCCAGCTGCTGCTGTGTCTCGACACGTCCGGCGCCGGCCAGCACGGCGCGCCCGTCTGCGGCGAGCCGGCGGCGCTGGCGGCCGGCCAGGTGGCGCGCCAGCTGGCTGGCGGCGGCCACTACGTCATGGCCGATCAGGTGCTGGTGTGGGCGGCCGACCAGTTCCCGGCGGGCAGCGCGCCCGCCCTGCTGGTGCGCCGCCAGCTGCTGGAGCTGGAGGCGGACCGCGCGCTGCTGGCCGGCCGCTGTCGGGCGGCAGAGGAGACTGCCGCCGCGCTGACCGTGCTGGACCCGGCCGCCGGCCGGCTGCGGCGCGCCCAGGTACACCTGCTGCGCGGCGAGCTGTCCGAGTGCGAGCGGCTGCTGGCCGACCTGCTGAGCGCGCGGCCGGAGCCGGAGCGGCGAGTCCAGCTGCTGCTGCTGCGCGGCGAGCTGCTGCTGGCCGGCGACGACCTGACTGGCGCCGGCGAGCCGCTGCTGGCCGCGCTGGCCGTGTGCCAGCAGCGCCGACTGGACGGCGCGCGCCGCTCGGTGCTGCTGCGGCTCGCCTCCGTCCTGCTGCAGCTGGGCATTGTCCAGCGCGCCCACCAGCTGGCCGAACAGCTCTGCCTGCCGCTGCTCACGCACGGCACCCAACACGAGCGCGCGCGGTTGCAGCTGCTGCGCGCGCGCTGCCTACTCGCGCAGCAGCCTCCACAGCGTCGCTGCGCGCTACGGCTGCTGGACGAGTCGGCTCGGCTGCTGAACCACCTGCAGGCGTGGCTGCTGCTGAAGACGGTGCTACACCTGCGCGCCGTCGTTTATCACGAGCTGGGCATGAGGGCCGACAGGAACGCCGCCTCGTGGCAGTACCGCCAGCTGGTGACGCAACACCAGACCGGGGAGGGCGTCCACTTGCAGCGGATCTCGTGATCATTTGACGGCCGTCTGCCGGGTGTCTCGGTGAGACTGAACGGCGGTCTCGTGAGCCTCCTGGGATCTCGTGAGACGGCGGGTTTCGGTTCATCGGATGAGAACTTGTCCCGTAGATCGTTCGTAACGCTGTGATCCCATGAGTAATGCACCAGCAGTTTGATACTACTGGATATGGTAACCATTATCTAGATTGCAATGCATTGAAACAATACAAAGCATGCTTCAGCTGCGCGACACAGGCAAAGTGGCATGTCATTGCGTTGTATTCTGTTGCTCATAACTTTTGAAGTGGCCTACGGCTATTCACACGATCGCATTGATACGATTCAGTTATTGGAAGATCCACGCCGCAAGGTCTATGCTTGGAACTTTTAGGAACTCTTGGAACACTTGTCTGACTCTTGGTTGGCCTTCCACGTCAGGAAAAATAAGTCAGTGCCGGGGTTCGGTCAGTATGCCCAGTGTTCGCGGCAGTTTACCATTACGATTTCCCGGCTTGGCTGTATGACCAACGCAGTGATGCTGCCTCTAAACCCAAATAACCAACCATTAGATCCCGCTATAGGGCGCGGGCGGGAGAAGCACGAGGATGTTGTGGTGGTAACATTGAAGGTGAAAGGCACAGATTTTGGTGCGGGTTCAGATGTGGAATTGAAAACGGACACGGGGTGTGGGCATGGGGAGTGGGGGTGAGGCGGATCGGCTACCGGCAGTTGAGAGAATCGTCAGAGGACCCTGATGCCAACCCCCCCCCATGCTCCATGGGCACCATGGCCAGTACCTCGACCGATGGCGTCCTCCGCACTAAAGGTTCAGCTTGTTGAGGAACCCAAGTCACCACAGTTTCACCCGTCGTAGTAGGGATAACGGCGCACAAGCAGTCTGAAAAATCGCAGCACAGAAGCTGGTTGTCGACCTATCAGAGTTGAGGCACCGAACCTGCTCTAATTCACTCCGAAATTTCCGAACCAACCTTTTGCCAACATTCACTGTCGAGTGGAATACAGGAGTGTGCCCTCCCGATTAGTGACTACCCGTCGCTCAATTGTCGCTCAACCTGTGGTATCCGTCAGTCTCGCTCTCAGTCCGCCTTTTCCCTCCGGATTTATCCGCTTCAGCAGTCATTCGCCACAGAACCGGCAAACGCGTGCGTACCGTCAATGGAATGGTTTAATTGTAATAAACGACCGTTGATGTTTTCATAATGCAATACAACCATCATATGTCCTTACGATAAATATCAGGGCGCGTAGCGGTCGATGGCGAGCCCGGATCCCGTGGCAGGCACTTGCGCGCTGCACGGGGACAGCGGTCAGCTGCAGCTCCAGCACACCACCGCAGCTATCGTAACAGCATGTCACACGCGCACACACTCCACTCACGCGCACCACACGCCCACGCACACTTTACAATGCTAACTGTACATCGCTTACGCTCCCTCATATGGCGTTCGCGGCGCGGTGACCGCCAGTTGCGGCCTGGCGTGCGGCCGCCACCACCGCCGGCCGCTGCAACACTGGCACAACTCTGATGCCCGCACGTTCGTTGTGGACACTATCGAAGACTGAAACGGCGCTGGCGCTTTGGTCAGGACACAGCAGGGGCCCGAACTGATGAGTATTGGCGACAGGGGTGGGGCGACAGGGTCGACGTGATCGACACAGCTAAAATGTATGGTTGAATGGAGCGGCCGACACGCTCTCGGCGCGGGATAACCGGACGGCGCCGCGGCTCGCGACAGCTGCTGCCTCCACAGCCCCCAGCTCACTCCCACGGCGGGTCCGATCCCTAGCTAACACTCGCAACGCCTGGCGACCGCAGCGCCGCAGACGGCGCCGGCCGGAACCACTCCGCCGCGCCGCCCATTGACATTGAGCAGAATTAGTGAGCACTCACACGGGGTTTAACTGTAACAATAATACTGTGAACCGTCGCTGTACTCCAAACAACAATCTACCAAAAATAGCCGGCGTCAGCCGGGCGCCGCACGCCAGCACCACCGCCATAATATCATAGTATACAGACTGTACACGGTACATGGGACGGCGAGCGACACCGTCGATGGCACGCGAGCAGGACGAGGGGGCGAGGCGACGGGCCACGCTCCTGGTGTTCGAGTGACACGTGGCGCGCACAAAATCGTGGGCGGCCTGTCGGCCGGCCGCCTGACTGTTTGTCCTCGGGTGTGATTGCCGGGGCGATCACTTCTTGTCCAGCTCCTTGTGTTTGTCGAGCCCGGGCGAGCCCAGGTGGATGTGCGCACTCGACGGGAATGGTTTCTCCAGGTACTTGAGCGACTCGTTCAGATAGTTCTGCGGACCGAGTAGGACTGGTCACCACACTGACCGACAGCCGTGGCGACGACATACACTACGGATACATCTAGCGAGTGCACCATCGACGCTGCTTTCCAGGTTCAGCACAGATGTCGACACACTGTGTCATTGCCTACCTGTACGGCGTCAGTCTTACTTGTATGACGCACCTGTATGGCCACAATACACACCTGTATGGCGACAGTACACATCTATATGGCGACAGTACACACTGCATGGCGACAGTACACACCTATATGGCGATAGCACGCACCTGTATGGCCACAATGCACACTGCATGGCGACAGTACACACCTATATGGCGATATCACGCACCTGTATGGCCACAATGCACACCTATATGGCGACAGTACACACCTGCATGGCGACAGTACACACCTATATGGCGACAGTACACACCTGTATGGCGACAGCACACACATGTATGGTGACAGTACACACATGTATGGCGACAGCACACACCTGTATGGCGACAGCACACACCTGTATGGCCACAATGCACACCTATATGGCGACAGTACACACCTGTATGGCGACAGTACACACCTATATGGTGACAGCACGCACCTGTATGGCCACAATGCACACCTATATGGCGACAGTACACATCTGTATGGCGACAGTACACACCTGTATGGCGACAGCACACACCTGTATGGCCACAGTGCACACCCATATGGCGACAGTACATACCTGTACGGCGACAGTACACACCTATATGGCGACAGTACACTCCTGTATGGCGACAGCACACACCTGTATGGCCGTGAGCGCGGCGACGATGGCCGGACTGCCGAAGCCGTGCGTGATGAGCGAGAAGTGCGTGAGGTGGCGCTGGATCTGCGGGTCCAGGATGATCTGCGGCCGCGTGTTGCACAGTGGTGACCGGTCCTGGTTCAGTAGGTCCATCAGCTCCTTTGTGATCTCTCTGCCGATGGAACGGCCGGCTAGTCAGATCGGGAGCAAGGGCCGACAGGTCACATACACACTCAAGTCAACCCGAGTAACCTCTGTTCAGGTCATTTTGAGTCTGCTCTTCACAGGTCAGTTGAAGTCTGCTCTTCTCGTATCAACTCAGGTCCGATCTGGTCAGATCAATCGCCTAACAGCTATTGGTCTCCAAAGTTGATTTGGAGACCATTGGCGATGCGATCCATACGGCGTCCTCGGATGGAGCGGGGATATCTTGGCGCTCTTGGGAATGGGGATATCTTGGCGTCCTTGGAGGGAGTGGGGATATCTTGGCGTCCTCGGAGGGAGCGGGGATATCTTGGCGTCCTCGGGGGGAGCGGGGGTGTCTTGACGTCCTTGGAGGGAGCGGGGGCGTCTTAGCGCTCTCAGTTAGTTGGTTGGTTATTGGTTTTACGACACGTCGACCGTTGAGTCATGTAGCGTCGCCAATCTCTCACGCCGATTGGTCGCGGGCGAAGAGTAGCGACAGGTGAGACTCGAACCCACAACCTTTCGATTGTGAGACGAGCATCTTACCCCTAGACCACTCGCCCCCTGCGCTCTCAGTTACACCAGATTCACTACAAATTCGTCGAATTATTAGTTGGTGTGATAGCTAGCTAGCTGCTGGTTGGCTGGTTGGCTAGCTGGTTGGCTCGTCAGGCCTTAGGACGGAATAAAACCAGCATCTAACACAAAGAACGTAGACGACACGGTGCGTTCCATTTACAAACAGTCTGGAGAAGGCCATTTTCGGACAGCGTCATACGCAGAAGGCTGCGATGTCTGGGAATGTCGAGCGCTGCAGAGCAGAGACGGGCCGGAGCGGCGGGCAATCGGCACCGACATTCTGATAGTGTCTGATAGTGTTTGCACGGCTGCTGCCGGGCGTACCACCCAGACATTCTGATAGTGTCTGTACGGCTGCCGCCGGGCGCACCACCCCGACATTCCGATAGTGTCTGTCTGCACGGCTGCTGCCGGCCGCACCACCGCCGCCACTGTGTCCATGCAAATGCACTCATTTAACTAGCAAAGCCTCCGACCGGCTGCCGCCGCATGCAGTGCCGTACAGAGAGACGGCTGTAAACCGCTGGCGAACACGACCCACGGCGCGGCAGCCGGCAGACACAACACGCGCCTGCACACAGCAATCTCCCGGGGCCGACACGGCCGCAGCGGCAGACACGAGTCGCGCCCAGTCCGGCTACTGCAGCCGACGGCCGCCGCCACCCACCGCTGAGGGGCTCAGAGGGTCAGAGGACCGGCTACTGCAGCCGACGGCCGCCGCCACCCACCGCTGAGGGGCTCAGAGGGTCAGGGACCGGCTACTGCAGCCGACGGCCGCCGCCACCCACCGCTGAGGGGCTCAGAGGGTCAGGGACCGGCTACTGCAGCCGACGGCCGCCGCCACCCACCGCTGAGGGCCGCAGAGGGTCAGGGACCGGCTACTGCAGCCGACGGCCGCCGCCACCCACCGCTGAGGGCCGCAGAGGGCCAGAGACCGGCTGCTGCAGCCGACGGACAGGGGCGGCACTGACGGCCGCCACCACCCACCGCTGAGGGCCGCAGAGGGCCAGAGACCGGCTGCTGCAGCCGACGGACAGGGGCGGCACTGACGGCCGCCCCACCCACGAGGCAGACAACAGGGCACGACGCCGCCACCACCCACCGCAGCCGCAGAGGGCCAGAGACCGGCTGCGCAGCCGACGGACAGGGCGACTGACCCGCCACCACCCACCGCTGAGGGCCAGAGGGTCAGGGACCGGCTACTGCAGCCGACGGACAGGGGCGGCACTGACGGCCGCCACCACCCACCGCTGAGGGCCGCAGAGGGCCAGAGACCGGCTGCTGCAGCCGACGGACAGGGGCGGCACTGACGCCGCCACCACCCACCGCTGAGGGCTCAGAGGGTCAGGGACCGGCTACTGCAGCCGACGGACAGGGGCGGCACTGACGGCCGCCACCACCCACCGCTGAGGGCCGCAGAGGGCCAGAGATCGGCTCTGCAGCCGACGGACAGGGCGGCACTGACGCCGCCACCACCCACCGCTGAGGGCCGCAGAGGGTCAGGACCGGCTACTGCAGCCGACGGACAGGGGCGGCACGACGCCGCCACCACCCACCGCTGAGGGCTCAGAGGGTCAGGGACCGGCTACTGCAGCCGACGGACAGGGGCGGCACGACGGCCGCCGCCACCCACCGCTGAGGGGCTCAGAGGGTCAGGGACCGGCTACGCAGCCGACGGACAGGGTCGGCACACGGCCGCCGCCACCCACCGCTGAGGGCCGCAGAGGGCCAGAACCGGCTGCGCAGCCGACGGACAGGCGGCACGACGGCCGCCACCACCCACCGCTGAGGGCTCAGAGGGTCAGGGACCGGCTACTGCAGCCGACGGACAGGGTCGGCACACGGCCGCCGCCACCCACCGCTGAGGGCCGCAGGGCCAGAGACCGGCTGCTGCAGCCGACGGACAGGCGCACAACGCCGCCACCACCCACCGCTGAGGGCTCAGAGGGTCAGGGACCGGCTACTGCAGCCGACGGACAGGGGCGGCACTGACGGCCGCCACCACCCACCGCTGAGGGCCGCAGAGGGCCAGAGACCGGCTGCTGCAGCCGACGGACAGGGGCGGCACTGACGGCCGCCACCACCCACCGCTGAGGGCCACTTGGTTGTGCAGAGGTGAGTCAGTCTCGGAGTGGTAATGATGCGAGTCTGCCGGTGGTTTGGTGAACTTTAGGGTGCTATTCGAACAGTGGCTGTGGCCCTAAAGATGGCGTCGAGGCCCGGAGACTCGGGTCCCATAGTCACCGATGGCGTGCCGCCACTTTCTCCCCCCCCCTCCCACAGACCGCCATACGACGCAGGATGCGCCGCTGGCGGACGCGCAGGCCGTCTCAGCCCGTTCGGCAGGCCGTCTGATTGGAGGGGCGGCATAAGAGGCAGGTGGCGAGATTACGTCAGTCGGGCGTCACGATCGCCGCCTGACGAGCGCCGTCTGGTCAGCTCGGTGGATACACCACTGGTCTGCAGAGATCCTCCCCGTCTCGGCACAACCGGTCGAGTCACTTCAGGCGCTCGCTATTGACGACTCCGACCGGGATGGCCAGTTGGCAGCTGGCCAGGCGAGGTCGGGGCCGCCAGCACCAGGTGGCAGTGCTCCACTATGTGGGTATGTTAAACTCTCGGTCAAAATTGTGCCATACAACTGAAATTTCCCGCCCAGGAGGTGAGTTCAGCATCAGTGCAACAAGCTTGCGCTCAGCAATGACGCCGGCTTCGAAAAGCCCCGGGAACAATAATTCGGACTAAAACGAACCAAAGCAAACTAGAAACCTTTTAGCCCGCTGCCGTGGACAAAAGCGCCAGTGTGGCCCCTACGTTACAACCACGGCGACAGCATCATCTCGTCTTTTCATCGGCGCTCTACGCAAGCAGTCAACGTGACACACCATGTATTGGCCAGTCTAATGGATCAGTGGTGTATGATTTAGTCTTGACCAGACACAGTTGCGATGAGATTGGGCATGCTAGAATGACGAGTAGCAGCGGGCGCTTCATGAAGCGTCGGGTTTTGACAATTCCAACAGTGGCCGGACGGTTAACTGGCCGCGCGGAGAGGATCGCATTGGGTGAAAATCGGCGGCCATGTTGTGCGATCGAGTCTTGAAGTCATCGCACACCGGTTTCCTTCGGTTCGGGTAGGACTTTCAAACACGTTTCACCACGGTCCCGGAGCAGATGAGCAGATCTCGTCTCCAGTGGACAAAGTGCCGGTAAGTGTGGTCCGTTGTACGACGCCGACAAGTTCCTATCATTCAGACACTCGGGACGAGAATCTACAACACGAGATTGGAAATCTCCGCGCCGATCCTGGGCATATCAAAGCGATTTCCCTCGTCTCGATTCATCAAAATCTCGCCCCGAAGCCGCCTCGCCGACCCGCGTCCGACTCATTCGCTCCGCGTCTGTACGGGCCATGGAGCGGGTGTAGCGGACCCTACGGGTGTACCGGCCGTTCTTTGATCGGACCGTGATCATGTTGACTGATGGAATCCTCTGGTCCGACCTGACCAAACCGGTCCCCTGCTCGTCGGTCCGTCGGTCCGGCTGGCTACCGCAGACACCTCATTCGACGGTGGCCTTCGACGGCGGCCGGCCCTGTCCGCCGCTGCTCAGCCGACCCACCAGCGGCCACCGCCCGTGTAGACGGGTGGGTCAGTCCACCAGCCGACTCACCAGCGGCCACCGCCCGTGTAGACGGGTGGGTCAGTCCACCAGCCGACCCACCAGCGGTCACCGCCCGTGTAGACGGGTGGATCAGTCCACCAGCGGCCACCGCCCGTGTAGACGGGTGTGTCAGTCCACCAACCGACCCACCAGCGGCCACCGCCCGTGTGAACTGGTGGGTCAGTCAATAAGTCGACCCACCAGCGGCCACCGCCCGTGTAGACGGGTGGGTCAGTCCACCAGCCGACTCACCAGCGGCCACCGCCCGTGTAGACGGGTGGATCAGTCCACCAGCCGACCCACCAGCGGTCACCGCCCGTGTAGACGGGTGGATCAGTCCACCAGCGGCCCCCGTCCGTGTAGACGGGTGGGTCAGTCCATCAGTCGACCCACCAGCGGCCACCGCCCGTGTAGACGGGTGAGTCAGTCCACCAGCCGACCCACCAGCGGTCACCGCCCGTGTAGACGGGTGGATCAGTCCACCAGCGGCCACCGCCCGTGTAGACGGGTGGGTCAGTCCACCAGCCGACCCATCAGCGGCCACCGCCCGTGTAGACGGGTGGGTCAGTCCATCAGTCGACCCACCAGCGGCCACCGCCCGTGTAGACGGGTGGGTCAGTCCACCAGCCGACCCATCAGCGGCCACCGCCCGTGTAGACGGGTGGGTCAGTTCACCAGCGGCCACCGCCGTGTAGACGGGTGGGTCAGTTCACCAGCGGCCACCGCCGTGTAGACGGGTGGGTCAGTTCACCAGCGGCCACCGCCGTGTAGACGGGTGGGTCAGTTCACCAGCGGCCACCGCCCGTGTAGACGGGTGGGTCAGTACACCAGCCGACCCACCAGCGGCCACCGCCCGTGTAGACGGGTGGGTCAGTCCACCAGCCGACCCACCAGCGGCCACCGCCCGTGTAGACGGGTGGGTCAGTCCACCAGCCGACCCACCAGCGGCCACCGCCCGTGTAGACGGGTGGGTCAGTTCACCAGCGGCCACCGCCGTGTAGACGGGTGGGTCAGTTCACCAGCCGACCCACCAGCGGCCACCGCCCGTGTAGACGGGTGGGTCAGTTCACCAGCGGCCACCGCCGTGTAGACGGGTGGGTCAGTTCACCAGCGGCCACCGCCGTGTAGACGGGTGGGTCAGTCCATCAGCGCGACCCTGGTGATGGACACGGCCGGTGTTGTCGGCCCCGCGGCAGTCACCGGCCTGACCCACACAGACCCCACAGGTGGCGACTCCAGGTGTCAGACTCAAAACGGTTGCCGGCGCACGATTGGTTGTAAACACCACTCTACAACAATATTAAACACCGTTCGACTTCGGTGGCTGGTGCAGTCGATAACCACGGCACCACCACGACTTTGGGGCAGGAGGATGATGGCCACTTAGTGTGATAACTCAGCCTTCTTGTATCTGCATAGGGAGCCGTCGATGCAGAACAGGCCTATCTGCCAGCAAGGTATTTAAGCGTCGCAAGCAGTGGCAAGGACGACCATCTATCTAAACCTGCCATGTTAAGGTATGTTACAAGTGGACTAGAACGAGAAATAGGTGGATTGTCGTATCTCGATGCGGTAAAATCCGGCCTACGTCCACAGCCATACACAGTGCGTCGGGAGCGCATTAGAACACAGTCCACCCGTCCTGTAACGAGCACGGGAGCGCAAAGTAGTGCCAATGGAGCCTGAATCCGACACCCCTCACTTCTTGGAGCACCAATGTCTGACTCGTAGTAGTAGTTACATGGTGGTCACCTCGATCTTCAAAAAAAAACTGGCATATGTTTAGCAGTTGAGGAGTTGGGAAAAACAAAAGTGCTCTTTCGCTGAACAGTTAGTTATGGAATCAAACTGAAATGCAGTTCAGTTCCCTGAGTTCCCTCTTACTCCCCAAATACGTTTTCTGAAACCATGTCCTCCACACCTACACCAATCGTGTGGCACCACGTCAGGAGCTCCATAAATAACTTCACTGGTTGTCAGCAGACCCGGCTTTGTGAGGTCGGAGACCGCGGTCAAGACGGAGCAGCTTCAGCGCCACTCATTAGACGCTCATAACACGTCGGCTGGCGACCCGAACAGCGGCGGCGTCCGACCGGCCACAGCAGAGTTTGTCACCATTCTTTCGCGTCATTACACGAAATGAGCTCCTTTGTTGGCCAGCCCCGATCGGTGCTGAGTGAAAAGGTTGCCACAAGGATGTCTAGGCCTCATGCCGACGCCATCAATAAAAGCCGACAATTTATCAGACATCTCCCGGTGTCCATGTATCAATGCCTGTCATAAAAGCTAGCTTTAATCAAACGGGACAACACAGACGCACCGGCACTTTTATGCCGGCTATTTTCGATAGGCCGAGTCAGAGATAGAGAGACAGACAGAGAGACAGGAGACAGAGACAGAGAGACAGAGAGACAGACAGAGACAGAGACAGAGACAGAGACAGAGACAGAGACAGAGACAGAGACAGAGACGAGAGAGACCGAGAGAGACCGAGAGAGAGACCGAGAGAGACCGAGAGAGACCGAGAGAGACCGAGAGAGACCGAGAGAGACCGAGAGAGACCGAGAGAGACCGAGAGAGAGAGCGAGAGAGACCGAGAGCGAGACCGAGAGAGACCGAGAGAGACCGAGAGAGACCGAGAGCGACCGAGAGAGACCGAGAGAGACCGAGAGAGACCGAGAGAGAGAGAGAGAGAGAGACAGAGAGACAGAGAGACAGAGAGACAGAGAGACAGAGAGACAGAGAGACAGAGAGACAGAGAGACAGAGAGACAGAGAGACAGAGAGACAGAGAGACAGAGAGACAGAGAGACAGAGAGACAGAGAGACAGAGAGACAGAGAGACAGAGAGAGAGAGACAGAGAGAGAGAGAGAGAGAGAGAGAGAGAGAGAGAGAGAGAGAGAGAGAGAGAGAGAGAGAGAGAGAGAGAGAGAGAGAGAGAGAGAGAGAGAGAGAAGAGAGCAGTTTTCACTGGCGAAATCACACTGTCTCGGGACACATCTGACCACCGGCTTGCTACCATTGGAGAGTAAAGGACAGTGGCATGCCATCTCCATATTCCAGCGGCGCCGGCGGCCGGGCCAGTATCGGTCCGTTCACACGACTATGTCTGTCTGGGTGTGCCGCTGTCTCGGCGGGCAGGGGCAGCTCTCGTCACCAACAGCCGCCGGACCATCCACCCACAGCCGCTGAACTATCCACCCAGCCGCCCGACCATCCACCCACAGCCGCCGGACCATCCACCCACAGCCGCCCGACCATCCACCCACAGCCGCCGGACCATCCACCCACAGGCGCCGGACCATCCACCCACAGCCGCCCGACCATCCACCCACAGGCGCCGGACCATCCACCCACAGCCGCCCGACCATCCACCCACAGCCGCCGGACCATCCACCCACAGCCGTCGGACCATCCACCCACAGCCGCCCGACCATCCACCCACAGCCGTCCGACCATCCACCCACAGCCGCCCGACCATCCACCCACAGCCGCCCGACCATCCACCCACAGCCGCCGGACCATCCACCCACAGCCGTCGGACCATCCACCCACAGCCGCCCGACCATCCACCCACAGCCGCCGGACCATCCACCCACAGCCGCCCGACCATCCACCCACAGCCGCCGGACCATCCACCCACAGCCGTCCGACCATCCACCCACAGCCGCCCGACCATCCACCCACAGCCGCCCGACCATCCACCCACAGCCGCCCGACCATCCACCCACAGCCGCCGGACCATCCACCCACAGCCGCCCGCCCGACCATCCACCCACAGGCGCCGGACCATCCACCCACAGCCGCCCGCCCATCCACCCACAGCCGCCCGACCATCCACCCATAGCCGACCATTCGACACTCACTTGGTAGCCTTGACCAGTTCGCGCCGCTGGTACTGGTCGGCCGGGTTGGTGTGTTGCCGACACAGGTACTCGGCGATCTGTCGAGACGGAAACTCCGTCTCGCACACGTAGCCGAAGTCACGCGCCAGGTGGATCGCCTCGCCTGTGAACAAGGCCCACAGGTGTCACACCGATACAGTGCGCCGACTCTGCCACGTGGAATGCGCCGCGCCGACAAAACGCATGGATACGCGACACGTGGACATAACGACACGTCGACATAACGCAAACGAGCTACGCACACACAGGTGACGCACCATTATGCCAAACCATAAGCCCTAACAAAGCGTGGGCGCTCGACAACAGGGGAACAGTGACGGCTTTGGTCATTTGTTGCGCGAAATAGACAACATGTGAGGAATACCGTTGGTGGGAACGTGTCAATGGGAGGAGCATGCAGCAAACCAGCCATCTACCGCTGGCGGCCCAGGTATCGAAATAGACAACATGTGAGGAATGCCGTGGGTGGGAACGTGTCAATGGAAGGAGCGTGCAGCAAACCAGCCATCTACGGCTGGGGGCGCAGGCATGGCCCCGGCTCCCATCCGTGTCTACGTCGGTGAATAATGGTCATGTCCGGTAATGTGTGTATTCACCGGGCATATACTCCTCCATGGCAAACATGTCATCCCTAAACAGCATACCAAACAGCGACAGGTATTCCTTTAACCTCATATAACTAGCCGACTAGCAGTACAGAATGTGTTTTAAAACGCACCAGCTGAATGGGAGGGTGTTGGCTCCGTATGCATTCCTCGTCATACAGAACGCTTGGGACGACGGGGAGCACCAGTCGTGGTACAAAGGTGCCGAAGATGACTGCACTTCCCTGGATCGCAAATTGGACGGGCGATGCAAACGCACCTACTTCTATGGACAGATCATGATGTAATGGCGCCGTGAGAAGATGGCTCAGCAATGAGCCGCTGCAGGTACATACCACCTCACTGGCTCCAGGATCACCTCAAGGATCACCTCAAGGATCACCCCAAGGATCACTGGCTCAAGGATCACCACCCAGTCGAGGTGCAGTCACCGCGCTCGGTTGGTGGCTCAACAACCACAGCACCCAAGCCGACAAGGCGCCAACTGTTGCACGCGCCAATGCAGAGCTACCGGCGACTCCGTGTTACTCAGTCGGGTCGAGTTTGCTTTCGGATGTTCGAGTTTGATTTCGGAGGTGGAGAATGGAGTCGCCGTTCAGTCGGCTGGTCGGTCGGCTGGTCGGTCGGCTGGTCGGTCGGCTGGCCGGTCGGCTGGCCGGTCGGCTGGCCGTGGCCGGTCGGCTGGCCGGTCGGCTGGCCGGTCGGCTGGCCGACAGGTTTACGCCTCGTCAGACGGGTGGGCATGCGGAGAGGCCGCTAGGGTTTGCATATCACGTGTAATGAGGATAACTAATGGCTCCAGCATGAGCAGGCAGGCCGACAAACGACCAGCGCGCGCGAACTAGCGACCGTTAGAATAATAAATATGCGCTAGACCGCGCTATATCAAGCCAGAGAAAGTGTCACACTCGGTTGACGACACCCATAAGTAACCGTCCGAAAACGTGAGTGGTGTACACACGCGGAGGGACATGGTGCGAGACGCCGCCAACTTGTGGACTCCCACGAGCTGCCATCTTCCAACAAGGCCTCTCATCCTCGCCCCGTTATATTCAAGGGCTTGTTCGATTTCCACGACGTTGGATGTCGGTTGCGACTAGTTGCTGCAACACGCTCTCTGGCTCGCCTGACGTCTCCTCGGCTGCTCTGAAGGGCGACACTGGTATACCACGATACCGTGATAACAGAGCATCGTGAGGGGCTAGGCACAGCACCTGCTCTCTGGTGGACAGGACAGCTCCTTCACTCTCACAGAAAACACGACCATCCCTAGAACAAGCCGTCCTATAAGGTAGCGGCGCCACCCTCGTGTAATCAGCGGTCGCCTACCTCCTGGGGTGACTGTGGGAGTTGAACAATGAACATGTCCTCAGACACTTTCCCAGGCCGCTTCCCCTCATGACCTGAATCACGTGGAGTGATCTCGATGTTGAGGAGTACGGAGTGTCACGTGGAGTGATCTCGATGTTGAGGAGTACCGAGTGTCACGTGGAGTGATCTCGATGTTGAGGAGTACGGGGTATCACGTGGACTGATCTCGATGTTGAGGAGTACCGAGTGTCACGTGGAGTGATATCGATGTTGAGGAGTACGGAGTCACTTGGAGCGGTCTCAATGCTGAGGAGCGTCCCCTGCTGCTAGCTAACCTGGGCCTCACCCAATATGTTAACTGTGGGGACAGTAGACCCGCAGTGTGCAGTCACTCAGCGTCTCCTGCTGCTTTGGCATTACTTGGCCGGGACCAGAGGTGGTAGGACAGGGAGTGTGGTCCTCGCATGGGCAGCCAATGGAAATGACCCCTACATTCAACATTTATTGGAGGAAACACTGCATTCCGTAACACATTTGGACCAGTCGAGTGGCTCTTCGAACGCTGAACACGATTGCTTACATCACCACACGTAGTCCCAGTCCTCCGCGGGATGCACAACACACGTGCTTGTCCGGCGGGGCTTACATCACCACACGTAGACCCAGTCCACCGCGGGATGCACAACACACGTGCTTGTTCTGGCCCTTTGAGGACTGTGGTTCCCTATATCGGTGGGCTTAAGACACGGATGCCGGATGGTTGTGACATGTGCTGGCCTCAAGGATGCTGGTCTTGTCACCTATGGTGCTTCAACACGAGGGAAAAATCCTCGCCATGTCCAGAGCCACCGGCGACTGCTAATGTCGGCAGTCCACGGTCCAAACAGGGCTGGCGTCTCGCCGACCGAGAGCGGCAGGCGTGGGAAGCGGTCGGCGTTCTGGAGGGGGGGGGGTCGCCGGCCGCCCGCCACCTGTTGCCTCCCCTCCCCGTCCCCTGCACGCATTCCTCGGGTGCATCATCGGACGGCGGTGATTACGCCACCCCTGGCCGGCCGGGGTAGCTTGGGAAGCCGGAGTATCCGGGGTATCCGGGAAAGCAGGGGTAGCCTGGGTATCCGGGGTAGCCGAGGTAGCCGAGGTAGCCGGTGTAGCCGGTGTAGCCGGGGCCAGCGCCATTGCCCACGGGCGGCCGGTGACGGGCAGAAACCCGACCACGCTGCTCGACACTTGGGTTCTTTACCGACCGACTCGATTGCCAGACGTCGCCAACCCCTCACGCGCACTGATCTCGACGGGACCCGGCAATGCCGCCGGCTGCTGGACTAGAAGCCACAAACCAGGGTACATCCCCACCTCCCCTCCCTTGCTGAATTGAACCATCACAACACCGCCAGGCGTATGCACCACTGCAGCTATGCTCGGCAGCACGTTGGCTACCTCCCAGCGCGTAGCTGGACCTCACCAGGCAGCCTATGGTGGCACAACTGGCCACCAGTTGCACACAGTCGCGTGGACGGCCTGGACAGCTGCCTCAACAGACCAGCGGAACATCGCACGGTCGACACACGTCCCTGTCCGAGAGCGTACAGCACGCGCCGGCCAGCGGCGAGCGGCCCGACAAAAAAGCACCGCCTGCGCGCCGACTGGCCAGCCTCCCGCTGTGACTAACGGCTGGCTTACTCGGTACTTTACGGTTAAATCATGCACTGGCCGGCCGGCGTCCAAGATACTATCTCAATGAGGAAGTATAATGACGTAACCGTGATCGGGAGCCAATTTGTCGGCGTCGCCGTCCACGGGATGGCTGGCCGGTCGCCAGCACGCCCCTCATTACAGCTGTGCCAGCCGATGTCGTCCTGCATGTGCACGTGCACACCGAGCCGCCGGTGGTGGTGATGCTGTGTACAGGTATGTATGCATGCATGTATGCACATAAGCATACATATATATATATATATGGGGGAGGGAGAGAGGGAAGAAGAAAAACATGGAAAGGAGGGCAAATATGGAGAGAGAGGAAGGGGAGGGCAGGGAGAAAGAGGGAAGGGGAGAGGGAAGACGGCGGGAAGGGAGATAGGAGAGGAGATAGGGAGGGAGCGAGACAGGAAGTAGACATTGTGAGAGTGTCAGTGGTGGCCAGAGACGGCACGATCGTCACCGCCGGACCGCGTATCTGTGGCGAAGCCAGACATCACCATTGTGCCGACCGCTCCACAGCGGCAGCCAGCCGCCTCGACAGCATCGCCAGCATCGCGCCACAGCGGCCGCCAACCGCCCCGCCAGCATCGCGCCACAGCACCTTTGTCATCAGGTGTGCATGCGGTGGGCCGATGCCAGATGCCGGCCGCCGGCCGTCCGATGCCACCGCTGCCTGTGTGGCACGCGCATCTCGGCAGCGATGGCCGTCGGTGCCGTGTGACCGGTGTCGGTCGGTGTTGGGGAGGGGCGGGGCGGGAGGTCTGCCGGCCAGTCAGCACGGCGCCGGCGCTAGTCGCGGCCGGTGGGTGGCCGGTGCAGACGCACGGACAGGTGCCGCCGGCCCGGCCCGCTCGACAGTCCACAACGGCAGACAGACAGACAGACAGACAGACAGATAGACAGACAGCGTGGCCGGCCGGAGACAACGCGGCCGCCGGAGATAACTCCGCTGATGGGAGACAAGGCTACCGGAGATAACTCGGCTGCCGGGAGACAATACCGCCGCCCGGAGATAACCTGGCCGTCGGAGACAATACCGCCGCCCGGAGATAACCTGGCCGTCGGAGACAATACCGCCACTGTCGGGAGACAGCCTGAGACATCGCGGAGGAGAAACACTGCCAGTGGGACAACACTGCCCCGACCCGGCAAGTACCAATGACCAGCGCACATGGCCTGGATAGCAGCACCAGCACCACGAGACGGCACCGAGCCCAAATAGCGAGGACACTATGGCCTGGATTGCAGCATCAGCATCACGAGACGACACAGAGCACAAAATAGCGAGGATAAATAAGGATTAAAATTACGTCGGGGATAGCCATAGGGCTTAAAGCAACACGACCTCTGAGAAAACATTAGCTGGATGCAACACTGCCCTAAGGATATCACTACCTCGAGACAACGCGATTGCCACGATGTCGATGTCACCATCTCCTAACCTCGTTACAGCGCACCGCCCCGGCTAAGTTGATTATGGTTCATCTTTAATTGCGATTATTGTGGGCCGACAGTGACGCGATGAGAAACCATAATATCTGGGGATTCCGGACGTCTGTCTGTCTGTCTGTCTGTCTGTCTGTCTGTCTGTCTGTCTGTCTGTCTGTCTGTCTGTCTGTCTGTCTGTCTGTCTGTCTGTCTGTCTGTCTGCCTGTCTGTCTGTCTGTCTGTCTGTCTGTCTGTCTGTCTGTCTGTCTGTCTGTCTGTCTGTCTGTCTGTCTGTCTGTCTGTCTGTCTGTCTGTCTGTCTGTCTGTCTGTCTGTCTGTCTGTCTGTCTGTCTGTCTGTCTGCCTGTCTCTCTCTCTATCTCTCTCTCGGGTTCCCTCGTTGGACACCAGTACGCGTCGCACACGACACGCGCTTCAGAACAGACACGGTGGCAGCATGTCGCCGCCGAAGACGCAACAAGCAGCATTTTCGACATGCGCGAACGTGGCCGATACCAACTGAAGACGTCTGGTGACACGAACTGCAGACGTCTGGCGGACAAAATAAGCCATCCATTGACGGCTGGGACAGTTTCTGGCGACACCGCGGTGGCCGAGTGTCCAATGTCATGCCGCCTGCAGAGGGCCGTGGCGCTTCCTGCACCTGCCAAACACGGGCCAGCGCGGGCTGCCAGCAGAGCCAGGCAGGCGCGGCAGCACCTGCACCTGCACGGGCGACCGAGACACCACTTGGCCGCAGCAAACGCGTCTCCGCCGGTCCACATGCCACCGGCCGAACTTTAATTCACGCCGCAATGCTTGTTATATCGCCATTACTAGACGATTAAGTTCGGGGTCGGCGTTCGGTCGTCATACCGGCCGTCCACCCTCTCCCCTCCGAAATCGCTGATGGGTTTTTGATTGGCCAGCGCACAATTAGGCGGCGGTGACGTGTCTGTGCGCCCCCTGCCTCCTCCGACGCACGTCAGCGGCGCGGCGCGGCCCGGCTCTGTTGGCGTTCTGCCCGGCTTCAATCACATCATGAATGCCAAATGAGCTGACCTGCGGCCGGCCGGCACGTCGGGCTGTGGCGTAACACAGTAGAGAGGAGCAGCGGGCGGCGGCCTGCCGCCAACATACGGCGACCACGGCCGGTCGCTCGGCAACCGACACACGAAACGTCACAGTCGCGGCTTTGGCGTGGTTGTCGAGAAGGCACGGATGGTCTCGGAGAGTGACAGCCCGGTTATGATGGCGTGGTCAAGTGGCCTGGTCATACTGGCCAGACCAGCAGTCAACTGACAACATCGGTACCAGGCTAATTAAGTCAGGCAATTCGTATTCGAATATTCACGCTAGTCAGATCACGACAGCCAGATTCATGATAAACACATCGTGTCAGAAGGCTGAGATGGTGATGATCAGGCAGCGAGACATCAGGCTGTTGTGGTCCGGTCAGGACAACCAAGCCAGACCGGTGAGCTCAGGTGAGGACAGCGAGGTCAGAGCAGGCCACAGAGGTACGGCCCGGCGAGCAGGCACAGCCCACCATTCGCTAGCCAGGCCCGACGCGTAGATACACGGCTGATGCATCGCATTCTTAGAAGCGATGTATTGAAGTGCTTTGTGATGAAGTGTTTTGACCTGGCGATTTATGGCGACTAATGACAGTGATAAATTTCGGCCGGCTTCCCCTTTCGCGTTGCAAGATGTGCGTCGATAATATCCGGGCGATCATTTTACAGAGGTGTGCCAGGAATCACAAGGCGCGCCGATCGTGCGGCCAAAAGCGATCGACAACTCATCTGCTAGAGATCGTGCTCCTCTGCTGGAGGTGGTGCTCCTTTGCTGGAGGTGGTGCTCATCTGCTGAGGTTTCTCCTCTACTGGAGTTTAGGGGCCCATCGACTGCAGTGGTCATGCAGCGTTCTCCTCTGGTGGAGGTGCTGCTCCTCTGGTGGAGGTGTTGCTCCTCTACTGGAGGTGGTGCTCCTCTGGTGGAGGTGCTGCTTCTCTACTGGAGGTGCTGCTACTCTGGTGGAGGTGCTGCTCCCCTGCTGGAGGCGCTGCTCCTCTGGTGGAGGTGCTGCTCCCCTACTGGAGGTGCTGCTACTCTACTGGCGTTTGAGAAATTGCTCATATACTAACTATGCTAACGGTGCCGCTTCTGGTGATTGAGAGCGCCGCGATTGAATCTTCAGACGAACTCTACTTCACGGGCAGGTCATCCCACCAGAGATCCCATTAGGCACCACATCCTGCGTACCACACAGTGGTGCCGTGACAAGTTGCTGGGAAATTCCAGCAGCCGCCGAGGGCAGACGGCACCACCGCCGCCGTCTGACACAGTCAGGGGATCACACCCAATCAGTGCTCCTTTGAAACCAGTCAAAGGCAGCACATGGCGTCCTCCCGTCTCCACAAAACCGGCCAATATTGTCCGAATGTCCCATCTGCGCCCATAGAGCACATCCTCCTATCGTCCCATATCTGTGTGCGGGGTCAGGGTACCCACTGTCATGCACTAGGAAACTGTACGGAACTGGCAATCGAAAGCCGTGTACCAAAAGTGATTCAAAACTAGACTAGGTTCGCTACATACCGTATCGTCAGCTCTGTACAGCAGTATTTTGTTGCTCAGACATCCCCCATGGACATATGTATATATACACAAATATATGTCTAAGCGTTTTTGGTGGTGGTCATGTATTTACGTTACAGGGCGCGTCGATTGAGCTGGTCATTTTGCGCCCATGAAGTGTTGTGGTGTTTACACCTTACGCGTAAAAACGCGTACAACGCGAACAACTATAACTACGCATACAACTCAATATAATAAATATTACAACTATAAACTAAATAAACTAAACAAATAAAAACGCGTACTAACAAACACTAGTGGGGATGTTCGATAATTTGGCATCTGTCCAGTCTGCAGATATGAGAAGACGGCTGATCCACCCCGTGACACCTCAATGCCGCTCGACGCCAATGTCTACAGCAGACGGCCGGCCCTGTCCCAGCCGGACCCGTAGACCCTACACCAGATCCGCCAACGAGATGTTACAAGCCTGCCCCTGCAGTGACGAGTCTCAGAGAGCGCCGTGTCGCCCCAGCGAGATGATACAAGCCTGCCCCTGCAGTGATGAGACTCAGATACCGCCGTGTCGCCCCAGCGAGACGATACAAGCCTGCCCCTGCAGTGACGCGTCTCAGAGAGCGCCGTGTCGCCCCAGCGAGACGATACAAGCCTGCCCCTGCAGTGATGAGACCCTCGAGAATACCGCCCCCAGGATGAGACATCCGCCGTGTGGCCCCAGCGAGACGATACAAGCCTGCCCCTGCAGTGACGAGTCTCAGAGAGCGCCGTGTCGCCCCAGCGAGACGATACAAGCCTGCCCCTGCAGTGACGAGTCTCAGATACCGCCGTGTGGCCCCAGCGAGACGATACAAGCCTGCCCCTGCAGTGATGAGACTCAGATACCGCCGTGTCGCCCCAGCGAGACGATACAAGCCTGCCCCTGCAGTGACGAGTCTCAGAGAGCGCCGTGTGGCCCCAGCGCCGCGTTGACGGACCAATGGGCTGCTTACCTTCGACCAGTGACGTGAGAAGGGTGACGTTTGCTGCTTTTCTCCTGCCCGCCGGCAGGTTGAGGCCAATCTTTTCTAGCTTTTCCCGTAGTAACCTCCCGCCGTTCTTTGACTTTGCTCTGCAAAGGAGACAAATGGGCAATTACCTTGCAGCTGTGCCGAACAGACAGCAGCCCGCTGATCCACGCCACCTGTGTGCCGGGCCCACAGTGTACGTCCGGAGAACAGTCACTCGACTCTGTGCGCCCAATCAAGACATTGAGCTTTGAGTGTCAACCTTAGCATGAGACGATAATTGAAAACATGGCACACAAAATAAATAGAACATAGCAAAACAACAGGTTCAATTAGCCAGGGAAGACTCCGTTGAAAACACAAGCATGATGTGAGCACATCAGCCGTCTCGGCACGGCATTACACGCGAGTGGCAGATGGCAATGGCTGATGATATCTCAGCACGGCATTACACGCGGGTGGCAGGTGGCAATGGCTGATGATATCTCAGCACGGCATTACACGCGGGTGGCAGGTGGCAATGGCTGATGATATCTCAGCACGGAATTACACGCGGGTGGCAGGTGGCAATGGCTGATATCTCAGCACGGCATTACACGCGGGTGGCGGGTGGCGGGTGGCTGGTGATGTCTCGGACAGGAGGAGAAGCATGAGGAGCGTCCAAGCCAGCAGTTCTTCTCAACACCCCTTCACATCCAGTCATCATCACTAAAGAGAACAAAGAGAGCCGCGGGATCCTTCCGAGTTTAGTTGCGCAGGTCTTAAACGTGCCTTTCGGCCGCACCGAGTGGGAGCCGAGAAGCCGACAATCAGTATATTCAAGACGCCAGCTGAAGAAGCCTCCCATTCAATCGCGCCTTCATTGTCTCCCGACGGAACAATCACCACCCACGCCATGAGAAGCTACAACAGAACCAAGACCTTCCCCGGCGGGGACACACCTCGCCGCTTACTTGAGGCGTTCCACTCGGCTTCAGCCACTGCCCGCTGGTTAACGATCAGCTACACCACTCTCTCCACCGTAAATACCGAGCGGCGCTGCGTAGATAGGTTGACATGACCACGGCCCAGCCTCACCCTCCCGCTAACTTTCGCCGCACGCAGCCATCTGTAATGTTGTCGCGAACGGCCGCCGAGTAACAATTTCAGACGGCTATATTTCATTTCGCACATACAATATATATATATATATATATATATATATATATATATTATACATATGAGTTAATCCAGTTATAAATTATTCGTGAAATAGGGTGGAATATACCAATTTCTGAACACAGAATCGACATCCCTCCCAACGAAGTATCGACATCATGCCTCGTGATGAGTCTTTTTGAAGCCTTCATATCTAATTTTTCACAGTATCTTGTTGATAGTATCATGCTTATTATCATCATCGCGGATTATGATGCACGAACATCTCTTAGCTCAATTCCAGGGAACAGGACTGATTACCTATGACATCTGCCATACAATATCAGTTAATATGGATAGGTATTTTGTATTGTTATTGTTAACATAATTATCCCCAAATTACGTATCTCAATACAACGGAAAAGGGGGCACGTGTGAGTACTCTGGTGGATTATAATTGTGACTGAAGAACTTATAAGTTATGGTTCGCGACATTGTTTCCATGGCGAATTTCGACATCCTACTTCACATGTTTCAACATCTCACGCCTAACGAAAAACCATTATTTTAACGCTGACTTATTCCGTAAGTACTGCGCTTACTGAATATATGCTAAATTTTATGACATTCTGTTTCACTTGTCAAATGTAGTTGTTGTGGTTTTGGAACCGAATGTATGGATTGAAGATATTTCATTACTATAGAACACGTACAACGTAACCAGTTCCATGCCTATGATAACAATATTAGCCGTAGATGTGAGTTCGTTACTTATGGTTCACGAAATCATCTGTGCCTTGCAATTACACAGCATCCAACAACAAAAATTATGCTCGCATGCTTTCGCAGGCAATATGGCTGAAGAAGCATGTCTAAACGTGCTAATAATTATTTACATCATCATGCTGAAACAAATGCTGTGTTATCCATTTTCAAATGCCGTGACGGAGCTTCACGCCGAGCTAGCCACTTCGTACAGCGGTGCCGCCGCACCCGTATCTGTCGGGACGTTGGGACCAGAAAATAGCACGTTTCGGGTACGGCACAGTCACACATACACACACACACACGGCGCGTCTTTCGCCGGCGCCGGCGGCATCGGCGCTCAGACCTGCTGTCTACGCGCCCGGGCATGTCCGAAGCGACAGGAGAGCGGCCGGCACGCCGCCGCGCGCCATCAGATAATCCCAGCACCTGCCGGCCAGTCATAAACGGCTCGACCGGCGGCGACGGCTCTGTGCGCCGACTGGCACACGGCGTGCGTCTCTGGCTGGCCGACCCGCTCGCCACCGTGACGGGGGTCGTCTGGTCCGGCCACATGGGGACACAGACTGGGCCGTGGCCGCCGGACACGGGACCGCCCCTGACCACTCACTGAGACCAGACACGAGATCGCCCCTGGTCATACACGGAGACCCGACACGAGACCGCCCTGACCACTCACTGAGACCAGACACGGGACCACCCCTGACCACACCAGACACGAGACCGCCCCTGACCACACACTGAGACCAGACACGGGACCGCCCCTGACCACACACTGAGACCGGACACGGGACCACCCCTGACCACACACTGAGACCGGACACGGGACCGCCCCTGATCACACCAGACACGGGACCGTTCCTGACCACACCAGACACGGGACCGCCCCTGACCACACACTGAGACCAGACACGAGACCGCCCCTGACCACACACTGAGACCAGACACGGGACCGCCCCTGACCACACACTGAGACCAGACACGGGACCGCCCCTGACCACACACTGAGACCAGACACGAGATCGCCCCCTGGTCATACACGGAGACCCGACACGAGACCACCCCTGACCACACACTGAGACCAGACACGAGACCACCCCTGACCACACCAGACACGAGACCGCCCCCTGACCACTCACTGAGACCAGACACGGGACCGCCCCTAACCACACCAGACATGAGACCGCCCTTGACCACACTGAGACCGGACACGGGACTGCCCCTGACCACACCAGACAGGAGACCGCCCCTGACCACACACTGAGATCGGACACGGGACCGCCCCTGACCACACACAGACACGAGACCACCCCTGACCACACACTGAGACCGGACACGGGACTGCCCCTGACCACACCAGACACGAGACCGCCCCTGACCACACACTGAGACCCGACACGGGACTGCCCCTGACCACACCAGACACGAGACCACCCCTGACCACTCACTGAGACCGGACACGGGACCACACACTGAGACCGGACACGGGACTGCCCCTGACCACACCAGACACGAGACCGCCCCTGACCACACACTGAGACCGGACACGGGACCACCCCTGACCACACACGAGACCGCCCCTGACCACACACTGAGACCGGACACGGGACCGCCCCTGACCACACACAGACACGAGACCGCCCCTGACCACACACTGAGACCAGACACGGGACCGCCCCTGACCACACACTGAGACCAGACACGAGACCGCCCCTGACCACACACTGAGACCGGACACGGGACCGCCCCTGGCCACACACTGAGACCAGACACGAGACCATCCCTAACCACTCACTGCAGTGATAAATTATTCGTGAAATAGGGTGGAATATACCACCTATTGAACAATGGGAAGACATCATTCCCAAATAAATATCTACATCGTGCTTCTTGTTGTGTGTTTATGAAGTTTCCATGCCTTGTTTCTAATGGTGGTTTGTGTGTAAGTATCATGCTTATGCTCACCATTACATATTGTGATACATAAACATATTGTATCTAACATGATTTCAAGTAAACAGATTACACATGATATGGTCTCTGTTTAATATAATTTGCTGATAGTATGGTTTTCTTATCACTATCATTAACATAAGTATCCCTATATTAGGTGTCCCCCAAGATAAACAAAAAATATCCACATATAAGCAAGCTATAGGCCCAAAATTTAGTTAAAAGAACTTAAACAATATTCTATAGGAGGACTTAAACAATATTATAAATGGCATCGTTTCCATGTGGAATTTCGACATCTTAGTGGACTCGTTTCGACATCGCACACCTAACGAAAAACCAATATTGTAATGCTGACTCACTGAGACCGGACACGGGACCGCCGCTAGCCATAGATATCGCACCGCAGCTAGCCGTAGATATCGCATCGCAGCTAGCCATAGATATTGCACCGCAAGTAGCCATAGATATCACACTACAGCTAGCCATAGATATCGCACCGCCGCTAGCCGTAGATATCGCACCGCAGCTAGCTATAGATATCGTGCCGCAGCTAGCCAATGATATCGCACAGCAGCTAGCCATACATATCACACCACAGCTAGCCTTAGATATCGCACCGCAGTCGGCGGCTGCCATCCGTTCTCGGTGCCAAAGTGGTAGCCTGAATAGTGTCACGGTGGTCTCGAGGTCAAGTCCGGGGAAAGGTGACTTTTCCTTTCTGCTTCTAATAATCCAATTTGGTAAAGACATCACACCCAACGGCACGTCAGCTCTGCGTGCATGCTTGAAGGGGCTCGGCTCTATAAACACCGAAGGCAATGCGCCTATGACATGGAGATTCGATTTCATCCGCGCCTGTAAAACTTGCCGTCGCTCGCCCAACACATGCGTACAGCACCCCTGGTATGGATACAACATAAACATGTCTAGAAACCCCGACAGCTCAGGTAGTCGGAGTCAGCCCAGTAGCTGGGCACGGCTGGCGCGCTGTCAGGGTACAGCAGTGTCGGTGGGGACGCTGCAGGCGCATGGGCCGGTGACGTGACCCGTGTAGCGGCCCGGCGCTCCTGTTTACCACGGTCGGCCAGCGAGCGCGCCGCACAGCGCGGCGACAAACAGCGGCCGCCGAGACCGCGGCCGCCGCAGCAGCCGCCCGGTGCAGTCGCCGCCGAGACGGCTCTCAATTCGCCCTGATAAACGACCGGCGGTGGTCGACGGAGCGCTCATGAATATGCTGCGCCTTGATTACCTCGGCGGCAGCGGTGGCGGTGATGACGAGAGCAGCAGCAGCGGTGGCGGCGATGTCGGCAACAGCCGCGGTGGCGATGATGGTGGCGGCATCGACGGCGGCCGCAGCCCCATCAGCCAGTGCGGCAGCCTCGATCACGGTCACCGGTCTTTTGTGCCACCGAATTGCTTCGGCCAATGTGCGAGTCAGCGGGCGTCGCGATTGCCGTGCTCTTGTACCATCAGTTGCGGCCGGCCGCGGCGCCGCCCACAATGGCCCGACATTGGTCACCTCACAATGGCGCTCATCTCCGCCACACAATGGCCACCGCCGCCATGAGAAATGTCTTGGTCGTGACGACAGGTCGGCGGCCCGGGACTGTCCTGGTCGGCGGCCCGGGACTGTCCTGGTCGGCGGCCCGGGACTGCCCTGGTCGGCGGCCCGGGACTGCCCTGGTCGGCGGCCCGGGACTGTCCTGGTCGGCGGCCCGGGACTGTCCTGGTCGGCGGCCCGAGACTGTCCTGGTCGGCAGCCCGGGACTGTCCTGGTCGGCGGCCCGGGACTGTCCTGGTCGGCGGCCCGGGACTGCCCTGGTCGGCGGCCCGAGACTGTCCTGGTCGGCGGCCCGGGACTGTCCTGGTCGGCGGCCCGGGACTGTCCTGGTCGGTGGCCCGGGACTGTCCTGGTCGGCGGCCCGGGACTGTCCTGGTCGGCGGCCCGGGACTGTCCAGGTCGGCGGCCCGGGACTGCCCTGGTCGGCGGCCCGGGACTGTCCTGGTAGGTGGCCCGGGACTGTCCTGGTCGGCGGCCCCGGGACTGTCCTGGTCGGCGGCCCCGGGACTGTCCTGATCGGCGGCCCCGGGACTGTCCTGATCGGCGGCCCGGGACTGTCCAGGTCGGCGGCCCGGGACTGTCCTGGTCGGCGGCCCGGGACTGCCCTGGTCGGCGGCCCGGGACTGCCCTGGTCGGCGGCCCGGGACTGTCCTGGTCGGCGGCCCCGGGACTGTCCTGGTCGGCGGCCCCGGGACTGTCCTGGTCGGCGGCCCGGGACTGTCCTGGTCGGCGGCCCGGGACTGCCCTGGTCGGCGGCCCCGGGACTGTCCTGATCGGCGGCCCGGACTGTCCCGGTCGGCGGCCCCGGGTTCCTGGTCGGCAGCCCAGGGATCCTGGTCGGCAGCCCAGGGCCCCTGGTCGGCAGCTCTGGGGCTCCTGGTCGGCGGTCCCGGGCTGGTCGGCGGCCCGGGACTGTCCTGGTCGGCGGACCCGAGCCCCTGTAGGTAGCCCCGGGCTCCTGGTCGGCGGCCCGGGACTGTCCTGGTCGGTGGAGCCGAGCCCCTGTAGGTAGCCCCGGGCTCCTGGTTGGCGGCCCGGGACCGGTCCCGGTCGGCGACCTCGAACCCCCGTAGGCAGCCGCGGGCTCCTGGTCGGCAGCTCCAGGGCTCGTGGTCGGCAGCTCCGGGGCTCCTGGTCGGCGGCCCCGGGTGTCGGCAATTTTTTCGCATACAGTCGGCGGTACCACGTGTTGTCCATGCATGCTGCGGCTCGTTGTTTCACCTGCCGCGGTTCACCCATCGGTCGCATCACCTCGCATGACCAGTAGGCGCGTAATGGGAGCAGACGACACTGACTCTGAGCACCATTGTTTTGCCGCCGGCCGGCGCGCGATAAATCATTAATTTCATGCAGGGACCGCGATTGAGCCGAGACCGGACAACAAAAACCGCCGACAACAAAGCTCCACCGCCGGCCGCATTACTCACTGCTCACAAACACGCCACAAAAGAACCAATATAAATGAAAATGTCTCTATGGAGGTGGCCAGTGCGTAATAGCGTTCTGGGACTGCGTAGTCATTTGGCGTCATTTGCCGCCCAGCCGTGGTGAGGCTGTGAGGCGGTGAGGCTGTGAGGCGGTGAGGCCGTGAGGACGCCAGACCACCACAGCAGAGCGACAGCCGAGCGGCGCTGGCAGCGCCGGAAATGCCCGTGACCCGGTGGGCCGGCACCCAGCGCTCTGCCCCTCGCTTACCTTGACCCCTGAATCGCGTGAGACGGCCACGCAGCTCCCCATTAGCATTTTTACTCCAGCAAATTGGAGTGGGCGCCAGACCAGTGCGGCCCAACGGCCGGGCGGGTCACGCAAACGGGCCGTCTCCCCTTGCACCAGTACCCCTCGACGTGCCAGGCCTCGGACAAATGCCAGCCGGCGCCGGTAATCAGGGCAAGCCGGGCAGGCCGGCCACCAGCAGAATTGGTGATCAGCCAAGAAAAATAGTCCCGGTAAAAAGCCGGCGGCGACAAAAACACGCTATTGTAGCGGCACTATAGCAATTTAGCCATAAAGCCGCGTCGGCGCTGGGCCGGTGATGGTGGTGGTGGTGGAGGTGGTGGTGGTGGCGATGGAGGTCGGTGGGTGATTGTGGCCGGTGCCGCGGTACCTCCGGACTGCAGATACCACCACGCCCTCTCCCAAACGGCACTGGCCGGCTGCATCCGCACCCCATCCGCCACCTCCATCCACACGATGCACCCTGGCGTGATGATACCACCACACCCTCTCCGACAAGGCACCTGTCGGCCCGGAGGTACTACCACCCCCTGCCGCACATCCCGTCAGTCGGCACCTTCCACAGCCCAGCCGCTCCAATCACCCACCCGGACAGTTATTCGCCACACCTCACTTGATCAGCGGACATACGCCGGACGGCTCTCGGTGCAGGCGCGTGCTGTTCTCCAGCAGCACACCTCCGATAAACATGACCGGCAGTGTCCCCACAGAGAGCAAAAACGCCGGCCAATAATTGATCAGAGCAATAACTCGAGAGCCTGCCGGAGCCCACTGGCGATCAATAAAGCCGACGCGACGCCGCTAACGAATCGCCGTGCAAATCAAACGGGTCGGAGATGGCCGGCAGTGGAGCTGACCAAGCCTCCGTAGCGCATCACATGCTGCAGCCAAGTGCGCAGCTGAACCGTCTGCCTGCCGACGTGCATTGTGTGTTGGCGAAATTGGCTGTTGACCGTTATTCGGTAATGACAGGACATTCCTCACGGGTGTTCAGTGCCAAGCACCTGCGCGCCGTACCCAAACCGAAAATGGAAATAAATTACACTTCGTGGATAAAATCGCAAAATAGATGGCGGACGCGTGACCAGCATATCCGACGGGATGAGTTTAAATACATCACGATTCGCTCACAGGAATGCCATTCGTCGGTGAGGTCTTGCTCGCGGCGGCACGCTCTCGGCCGGGAAATACGCCGACTCCGCTGATGAGCCGCTGAACAGCGCACACCGACCCATTAGGCGCTTGCACGTGGCCAGTTTCACCGACCGCCGACAAGCGCGCACGCGAGCGTTATCGGTGTTAGCTCGCTGCGCACCATTACATTCCCCGACTAATTTTCTGGTCAGCATCGCAGTCACCGGCCGGCCGGCGTCCGACAGATGAGCCGGCGATAGCGCGGCAAAAACCCGCCGGCCGCCGCTGCAGCAATGGCAAGGACACGGCCGGCCGGCCGCCGGTAGTAGACCGGCCGGCGGCGCGGCGCGCGCGCTTCATTCACAACGCCAGGTCGGACGGGATCAGAGCGCGCCGGCGGCCTCTGGGTGCGGCGGGTCAGCAGGGTCGTGTAGATCGTGCCGGCCACACAGAGCCGGCGCGTCTCAATCTGGTGCGGGCGCGGCCGGCTCGGCTGAGAGCCTGACGGCGGCTGCCCCGCCAGTGACCGGCGCTACCGCTGGCCGCCGACCGGCGCCGGCAAAGCAGCGCTCATCGCACGCCGCTAATGAACTCATTTAGATCACAGTGCAGCCGCGGCGCTCGCCAGTCGAGTCACGTCACGTCTCGCCAGTCGAGTCACGTCACGTCGCGTCAGCGCGGCTGCAGCAGCGCCGACACGACGGCGCGCAGCGGCCGCCGTCGTCGTAAAGCGACTATAAAAATTACCGAGAGCCGGCGCATGCCATTGGAGACAGCGCCGTGAGTCAATCCGCCATGACAATCCACCAGGGAAATCCACCATGGCAATCCACCGTGACAATCCACCATGACCAGGCGACCAGGCAGGCGGCACCTGGACCCGGCGCGGGCCGCAGTCACAGCACCACCGCCATCACGGCCGCTCCAAACACTACCGCCCATTGCCAAACGTGCAATTATCCACTCCGGTACGATGTGTTGCCAAGGTCCTCGGCGAGCGGGGCTAATGGTGGCCTGAGAGCCAGCACACTGCCGGCAGTCGGCAGCCCTGCTCCACTGCCGGCCACCGACAGCGGTGTCGGTCACCACGGTCTGGAGCTGTACCGCTCCGGCTGCCCCGCTGACGCACCACATCAGCTGGACCGGCAGCAATCTCGATTCTAGATCACATAATCGCCGCTTGAATAATGGAACGCCTATCGTTCGGACGAGCCGGACGACGGTCGAAAATCTACACGTCACATCTCTCTGCCAGCCACATAAAAACCGGCGCGCCACCCGCGTTCGCCAGCCGCAGTCGCTCTCAGCTAGATTTGTATCATTTCCCATTAATTTCTTCCTGAAGACGAACGTTATGACAGAGATAGATTGAACACCAGCAAAGGAGTGCGCGATTTGTTCATGTGGCAGCGCGTCTTGGCTCAATACGGTGGGCAGCTCCACCTTTCTTGGCAGCAAGTGGCAGTGTCGCGACTCTGTGAAGGTGGCGGCGGCAGGCGGTTGGCTACTGGCCCGACACGTCGGTTCCTGGTAGGCAACCACGACCGAAGGGCCGCTCACCGGCCTTTGTACACCAAGCGCGGCGGGGGCCAAATGGCCGCGTGGCACGCCCCGCCGTCGGCGCCGTCACTGCAACTGCACGAGCCGCAGCCGCCCGGTGACGTCATGCACACACTATCCGATGACGCCATACGTACGTCGTCAGATGACGTCACCCGCACATCGTCAGATGATGTTATCACAGCCCCGACCCGGACACCGTCGGACACACACGCCATGCGTGGCGCCAGTTAATGCTTCGGCCACACGGCGCCGTTAATGACTTCCAGCGAGTGTTGGCTGCCGTGTAGGTGCCCGACAACACCACGCCACGGCCCGGCCCGCCCAGCGACGTCAACAGCCAGTCACGAGCACGTCCAGCCGTGGCCGTGCAGTGGAGTCGCGCCGCGTCGGCGCAAATTACCACCAGAGTTACGACTGTACTCACCGGCTCTCATCTGCGGGCGTTTACACAGCGAACCGCCGACCGGGCGTGCCAGGCCGAAACGTCGTGTTGTCGGGCACCTACACGGCAGCCAACGGTCGCCAGAAGTCATTAACGGCGCCGGCCGCTGCAATATCTGCCGAGCGCGGCCTCCGCACGGACGCGCGCGCAAATCACCGGCAAACGGACCGCGCCGCCAATGGCCCACTCACCAATAATTGCCACTGCATGCCGGCGGTTTTGGGGCGGGTGTGGGGAAGGATGAAGGGGCTGGGGAGGGTTGAAAGGGCGGTGGGAAGGGTTGAAGGCGTGGGGCAGGGCTCGATTTATGTCTTGGGATCCTGGATGTGAAGGGGAAACATTTGGACCATCCAATTCGGAGAAGATAGTTTCCTTTTGCTTTGTGACACAAATTGTATTGTCCTTTCCAGGGGGTCTGGACATTTAATCAACAAACAGTACGCGTTCAGTGCTCGTCAAACAGCACCTGCCATCGAAGAACACGAGGCGTTAGTCTTCCACAGAGGATAGTGTTCTGGGTGACAAAAATCCAGGAGCGACCTGTTTCTCCGGGCCTGTGGAGGAGGGCACCTGCGGCTGCGGCTGCGGCAGCGGCAGCTGATGCTGCAGACGGTGCGCGCTACGCAGTCGACCGCCGGCCCAGCCCCGGCGGCGCCCAGCTGTACCCTGCACACCACTGCCCACCCGAATCAGATGTTTATCGGCTCATTTAGGCCATTTAACGCGCTCCGAGCGAGGCGCAAATGGAGAGCGGGCGAGATGCGCGCCGCGATTGCCGAGCGGTCCGCTGACGCCGACGAAGGAACGGCTGACAAACAATCGCCTGTGCCACACAAACAGGCCGGTGATGGTACCAACGGGCCGGGTGACGGGCACCAACGGGCCGGGCGACGGGCACCAACGGGCCGGGCGACGGGCACCAACGGGCCGGGCGACGGGCACCAACGGGCCGGGCGACGGGCACCAACAGGCCGGGCGACGGGCACCAACAGGTCGGGTGACGGGTGACAGCCACAAGCAGGCCGGGTGACGGTACCAGCAGGCCGGGTGACGGGCACAGAACTGCCGGCACCAGTCAGGATCGGGTAGCTCACGACGGTCACAGTACACTATTGCTTCCGCCCACAACATTTCACAACAGCACAACTTCGAAATGTGCAGTGTCAAAAAACAACAGTTTTCTAACACGGATGGCACGGCACGGCAGACAGCCAGGCGTGTGCTGACATGTCACCAGCTGCCGTACCGTCTGCCAGCATGGTCCCACCGGCCGTGTCTGCAGAGGCTGGCGCAGTGCAGACCCGCCTGCAGCGGTCACCAGCAGTACGCCGAGTCAACGGCGCCGTGGCCGCGGTGAGCACCCTCTCAGCAGCGGATCTGGCCAGACACACCGGCACGCCGGCCCTCTGCACCAGACGTCACCGACACGCCGGCCCTTTACACCAGACGTCACCGACACGTCGGCCCTCTACACCAGACGTCACCGACACGTCGGCCCTCTACACCAGACGTCACCGACACGTCGGCCCTCTACACCAGACGTCACCGGCACTCTACACCAGACGTCACCGGCACGCCGGTCCTCTACACCAGACGTCACCGACACGCCGGCCCTCTACACCAGACGTCACCGACACGTCGGCCCTCTACACCAGACGTCACCGACACGGCGGCCCTCTACACCAGACGTCACCGACACGTCGGCCCTCTACACCAGACGTCACCGACACGCCGGCCCTCTACACCAGACGTCACCGGCACGCCGGTCCTCTACACCAGACGTCACCGGCACCATACTCGAGGCTGCCTATACACTGCACTCGGACATGGTGCGCCTCCAACACCGCTCCAGCCAGGACCGCTTCCTACAAACTGCGCTGGACATATGCGCGCCTAACACACCGCTCCAGCACGGGGCGGCTGCCGATAAACTGCTGATATACAGAACGCTATCTTACTATCGCAGCCGTGGGATTACCGATAAAATGCAGTGCACAGTCGAGCTGTGCCGATAAATAACGCCCCATTTTAATTGAATCTGGTTATTGGTACAATCTCTGGCAATATTCACGAACCAGACCAGGTTATTTATACTGCCGTGTGGGCAGAGGAGAACTTCCAATTTAAGCGGCTGTGCGCCGGATAATTCATCGGCAGTCATTACGGCAGGTGTGCGTCGCAACGCTATCTGAAAAATGCACAGCTCCACGCATGGGGTGCTCTGGGAACCGAGGTGAACACTCCCTCCCCACGGTCTTGCAGCGTGCACACACCCCTCCTCACGGCCTGCAACGTGCACAGTGCACACCCAGGCTGGGGCCACTGAACCGCGCGCACATAGTACTGGCTCAGACGTTCTGACACATCACTCGGCAACGCCATCAGTCGTGGCGTGGAGCACAAGTCCACTGTGTTCTGGCTCTGAAGCTCTGACCGGTCACTCGACAACGTCACTAGTCGTGGCGTGGAGCACAAGTCCGCTGTGTACTGGCTCTGAAGCTCTGACCGGTCACTCGACAACGTCACTAGTCGTGGCGTGGAGCACAAGCCCGCTGTGTACTGGCTCTGAAGCTCTGACCGGTCACTCGACAACGTCACTACTCGTGGCGTGGAGCACAAGTCCGCTGTGTACTGGCTCTGAAGCTCTGACCGGTCACTCGACAACGTCACTACTCGTGGCGTGGAGCACAAGCCCGCTGTGTACTGGCTCTGAAGCTCTGACCGGTCACTCGGCAACGTCACTACTCGTGGCGTGGAGCACAAGTCCGCTGTGTACTGGCTCTGAAGCTCTGACCGGTCACTCGACAACGTCACTACTCGTGGCGTGGAGCACAAGTCCGCTGTGTACTGGCTCTGAAGCTCTGACCGGTCACTCGACAACGTCACTACTCGTGGCCTGGAGCACAAGTCCGCTGTGTACTGGCTCTGAAGCTCTGACCGGTCACTCGACAACGTCACTACTCGTGGCGTGGAGCACAAGTCCGCTGTGTACTGGCTCTGAAGCTCTGACCGGTCACTCGACAACGTCACTACTCGTGGCGTGGAGCACAAGCCCGCTGTGCACTGGCTCTGAAGCTCTGACCGGTCACTCGACAACGTCACTACTCGTGGCGTGGAGCACAAGTCCGCTGTGTACTGGCTCTGAAGCTCTGACCGGTCACTCGACAACGTCACTACTCGTGGCGTGGAGCACAAGTCCGCTGTGTACTGGCTCTGAAGCTCTGACCGGTCACTCGACAACGTCACTACTCGTGGCCTGGAGCACAAGTCCGCTGTGTACTGGCTCTGAAGCTCTGACCGGTCACTCGACAACGTCACTACTCGTGGCGTGGAGCACAAGTCCGCTGTGTACTGGCTCTGAAGCTCTGACCGGTCACTCGACAACGTCACTACTCGTGGCGTGGAGCACAAGTCCGCTGTGTACTGGCTCTGAAGCTCTGACCGGTCACTCGACAACGTCACTACTCGTGGCCTGGAGCACAAGTCCGCTGTGTACTGGCTCTGAAGCTCTGACCGGTCACTCGACAACGTCACTACTCGTGGCGTGGAGCACAAGTCCGCTGTGTACTGGCTCTGAAGCTCTGACCGGTCACTCGACAACGTCACTACTCGTGGCGTGGAGCACAAGCCCGCTGTGTACTGGCTCTGAAGCTCTGACCGGTCACTCGGCAACGTCACTACTCGTGGCGTGGAGCACAAGTCCGCTGTGTACTGGCTCTGAAGCTCTGACCGGTCACTCGACAACGTCACTACTCGTGGCGTGGAGCACAAGTCCGCTGTGTACTGGCTCTGAAGCTCTGACCGGTCACTCGACAACGTCACTACTCGTGGCGTGGAGCACAAGTCCGCTGTGTACTGGCTCTGAAGCTCTGACCGGTCACTCGACAACGTCACTACTCGTGGCGTGGAGCACAAGTCCGCTGTGTACTGGCTCTGAAGCTCTGACCGGTCACTCGACAACGTCACTACTCGTGGCCTGGAGCACAAGCCCGCTGTGTACTGGCTCTGAAGCTCTGGTCGGTCACTCGACAACGTCACTAGTCGTGGCGTGGAGCACAAGTCCGCTGTGTACTGGCTCTGAAGCTCTGGTCGGTCACTCGACAACGTCACTAGTCGTGGCCTGGAGCACAAGTCCGCTGTGTACTGGCTCTGAAGCTCTGGTCGGTCACTCGACAACGTCACTAGTCGTGGCCTGGAGCACAAGTCCGCTGTGTACTGGCTCTGAAGCTCTGACCGGTCACTCGACAACGTCACTAGTCGTGGCGTGGAGCACAAGTCCGCTGTGTACTGGCTCTGAAGCTCTGACCGGTCACTCGACAACGTCACTAGTCGTGGCGTGGAGCACAAGTCCGCTGTGTACTGGCTCTGAAGCTCTGACCGGTCACTCGACAACGTCACTAGTCGTGGCGTGGAGCACAAGTCCGCTGTGTACTGGCTCTGAAGCTCTGACCGGTCACTCGACAACGTCACTAGTCGTGGCGTGGAGCACAAGTCCGCTGTGTACTGGCTCTGAAGCTCTGACCGGTCACTCGACAACGTCACTAGTCGTGGCGTGGAGCACAAGTCCGCTGTGTACTGGCTCTGAAGCTCTGATCGGTCACTCGACAACGTCACTAGTCGTGGCCTGGAGCACAAGTCCGCTGTGTACTGGCTCTGAAGCTCTGACCGGTCACTCGACAACGTCACTAGTCGTGGCGTGGAGCACAAGTCCGCTGTGTACTGGCTCTGAAGCTCTGACCGGTCACTCGACAACGTCACTAGTCGTGGCGTGGAGCACAAGCCCGCTGTGTACTGGCTCTGAAGCTCTGACCGGTCACTCGACAACGTCACTACTCGTGGCGTGGAGCACAAGCTCGCCGTGCACTGGAGATACCCCACGAGCACAAGAAACGACGCTCAACCAAGCCAGACACTCATTCAAAAGGTTACAGAGTGCGATCATTGTGCGCGACTCTGCCGACTGGACGGACTGGTATCCGGGTACCGGAGCTGCACCACGGCGTGTGTCCTCCATGGTATGGGACCACAGAAGGGGCAGGTGTGTCCTCCATGGTATGGGACCACAGAAGGGACAGGTGTGTCCTCCATGGTATGGGACCACAGAAGGGGCAGGTGTGTTCTCCATGGTATGGGACCACAGGAGGGGTCCGGTGTGTCCTCCATGGTATGGGACCACAGAAGGGGCAGGTGTGTTCTCCATGGTATGGGACCACAGGAGGGGTCCGGTGTGTTCTCCATGGTATGGGACCACAGGAGGGGTCCGGTGTGTCCTCCATGGTATGGGACCACAGGAGGGGTCCGGTGCGTCCTCCATGGTATGGGACCACAGAAGGGCCCGGTGTGTCCTCCATGGTATGGGACCACAGAAGGGGTCCGGTGTGTTCTCCATGGTATGGGACCACAGGAGGGGTCCGGTGTGTTCTCCATGGTATGGGACCACAGGAGGGGTCCGGTGTGTTCTCCATGGTATGGGACTACATAAGGGTCCGGTGTGTCCTCCATGGTATGGGACCACAGAAGGGCCCGGTGTGTTCTTCATGGTATGGGACCACAGAAGGGCCCGGTGTGTTCTTCATGGTATGGGACTACATAAGGGTCCGGTGTGTCCTCCATGGTATGGGACCACAGAAGGGGCAGGTGTGTTCTCCATGACATGGGACCACAGAAGGGCCCGGCTGGGTCGGGGAGTGTGCCTTCACCAGAGCCCCCATGGCTCAAGGCTTGCACAACGACCACACAGCAATGCTGATATGGGCAACTGCATGGGCTGCCACCTAGGCCCGGCCAGGCCAGATGCGGGGCCAGACGCCGTTTCATCTCGCGGGCAGGGGAATTTTGACAGGTAACTACGATGTAATAAAAGTCGTCGGACGTGACCGGACAATTCGATGGGCAGGGGTCGGTGACCGGCTGCCGAGCAGGTGCGTCACCCGAGCCAACACGGCTCCGACGCCGAGTCCACTGTCCACCGGCTCCGTCCACCGGCCCGGTCCACTACCCGCCGGTCCTGTTCACTGCCTCGGCTCCGTCCACTGTCCACTGCCAAACTGTCCCGTCCACTGTCCATCGGCTGCCACAACAAAACATCCGTGCAAGCTAGCCACAGCCGTACTCTGCTGTCGAAGACAATGATGTATGGGTACGACGGTTTCAAACAGTTCAACGATGACGTCGATGCTTCGATAATACAGTCAAAAATTAATATAGGTGAGCTAGGCCGAGCCAGACCAGTGAGGGGACGCCATGTCCATCCAACACCGATGCCATGTCTCGGGCGGGCGGCCGGGCCAGACCAGACCAGTGTGGGGACGCCATGTGCAACCGACACCGATGCCATGTCTCGAGTGGCCGGCCGAGCCAGACCAGTGTGGGGACGCCATGTCCATCCAACACCGATGACATGTCTCGGGCGACCGGCCGAGCCAGACCAGTGAGGGGACGCCATGTGCAACCGACACCGGTGCCACGTCTCGACAAACTACGGCCAAACCTCCCGCGCCCGTCATCCGTCACTGCAGCTGCAGAGCGCTAATTAAGACCTTCGAGCGGCTGTCCGGCTCATTCATCTCGGCAGGGCCGGCCTGCGATCGACCCGATAAAGCCGACTGACGTCACGCGCGCAGTGTGCACCTCCCGCCGGCCAGTGGCATTGTCAGTCGGCAGCCGCCGCACGCAGCCGGCGCTTTCGGCACCCGGGCCGACAAATATGGCGAGCGTCACACTATAGCAAGGCCTGGCGGGAAGCGCATCCGCGCACGTGACGGCGTACTTGGCGGCTCGGCGACAGCAGATCTGGCCGTCCTGCTGTCACACCAAGTGTCAAAATTATATCACTATAATCATAAAATAATTAGAGCATTGTGTGCTTCGCCTTATAAGTTACATAGCACTGACATTTACTGCACATGAGTATGGGAATATAATCAAGGCCAAAAGAACGTAACAAACGTTTCGTAAACGCACAGCTCTCGCATCACACGAATCTGCCAAAGGCACACGCCGGGTGCTACATAGTGGAACGGCAGTCAGGTTAGCTATATCCGTGTGTGCATGATCACCACGTCACGACCGATGACTCCACAGATACTAGCTGACGGGGACACCAGGTAACCAGGCGACATCTGAGACCGACAATTAGCCAACGTTTGATACAGACAATTACCTAACTACTGAGACAGATAGTTAGCTAGCATGACAGAGATAATTGCCTGACGTCTGAGACAAAGAATTATCCAATATTTGAGACAGATAGCTTGCTAATATCTGAGACAGACAACTAGGAACAAATGAGACGGACACTAAATAACATCCGAGAGAGAAAACTAGCGACATCTGAAACAACTAGAAGCATATGAGGCAGATAACCAGCTGACATCAGAGACAGACATCTATCTAACATGCGAGACGGATAATTGGACAACATCTGAGAGATAACCAGCTGGCATCTGAAACGGATAATTAGCCAACATCTGAGACACAACTACCCGTTATCTGATAAGTCAGGCAGACAGATACATCTGCAGACACACTTGCGGCATCAGCCAGGCAGCAGGTGTTCCAAGGATGACCTCCGAGACAGCCGCCGCCACGGCGCATGCAAATACAACCTGCTTATCACTAATTACAATGACTGTCACATGTGCTAAGCGGACTGCGCCGCGACGGGCCCGATCGGGCAGGGTGCAGCACCGCGCCCTGCCGAGCGGTGGTCCGCCTCCCCTTCCTCCGACGCCTGTACAGTGGCACGGCCCGACCGGGCAGGGTGCAGCACCGCGCCCTGCCGAGCGGTGGTCCGCCTCCCCCTCCTCCGACGCCTGTACAGTGGCACGGCCCTCCAACGGCACTACTGTGCACACATCGACAGCACCAAGCCGACTCGCGCCGACACGCCGAGCGACGGCGTTCAGCATTGTACCGACACCGACACACCCGCCGGCGTCCAGCATTGCACCGACACCGACACACCCGCCGGCGTCGAGCATTGCACCGACACCGACACACCCGCCGGCGTCCAGCATTGTACCGACACCGACACACCCGACGATAGCGTCGGAGCCCGGCGGCGCCACCCGCGCATCGTCGCCGCCGGTCGCCGGGAGGTGTCGCGGCGAGAGCGGAGGCGAAAACAGGCCGATTGGGATGACAAGTGGCGCCGGTTATTGTTTACAAGGCCCCATTCCCATGCGGACTATCGGCAGACGGATCGGCGTTAGCCTGTGCCCGCCGAGACGATGGGCCAGCGCGGACACGCCGGCACTTCCGACTGCGACCGACGGCACTCCGGCCCAGACACGAACCGGAGCGGCCGTTACACCGGTTGTGGGGGGGGGCGGCCAGAACACAACGGAGGAGATGGAGGATACCGAGGGGAAACACTGCCGGGAGGGGCTCGGCTCGCCCAGGAGCCAAGAACAGATGGGGAGATAAAGTGGCTGACAGGAGGGCGTCCGCGGAGAGGAGAGTGTCGAGTAAACGGGCCAAACAACATTCGGCCATTACAGGTGAGAGGAGGGACGGCAGTGGAGAAGGAAATACACACAACGCGAGCAATGAACACAATATGGTAAGAATATGCACATGATAGAGTAAAGCAGAGGCAGCAAACAGAAGTGTCCGGAATGTTACAAAATGTGGCGCCCTTTGGGAAAGTGAACAGTAAAGCAGCAAACAAATCAATACGCCACACAGCTGAGGTAACAAACATGCAATCAAGCTACGACCAGAGACGGACAGAGCGACAGAGAGACAGACAGAGAGATATAGAGAGATGAGAGATGAGAGAGGAGGAGAGGAGAGGAGAGGAGAGGAGAGGAGAGGAGAGGAGAGGAGAGGAGAGGAGAGGAGAGGAGAGGAGAGGAGAGGAGAGGAGAGGAGAGGAGAGGAGAGGAGAGGGAGAGGAGAGGAGAGGAGGGAGAGGAGGGGAGAGGAGAGGAGAGGAGAGGGAGAGGAGAGGGAGGAGAGGAGAGGAGAGGAGAGGGAGAGGAGAGGAGAGGGAGAGGAGAGGAGAGGAGAGGAGAGGAGAGGGAGAGGAGAGGAGAGGAGAGGAGGAGAGGGAGAGGAGAGGAGAGGGAGAGGAGAGGAGAGGGAGAGGAGAGGAGAGGAGAGGAGAGGGAGAGGAGAGGAGAGGAGAGGAGAGAGAGGAGAGGAGAGGAGAGGAGAGGAGAGGAGAGGAGAGGAGAGGAGAGGAGAGGAGAGGAGAGGAGAGGAGAGGAGAGGAGAGGAGAGGAGAGGAGAGGAGAGGAGAGGAGAGGAGGGAGGATAGAAGGGAGGAGAGGAGAGAGGAGATAGAAGAAAGAACGAAGCTAGAACAGACGGAATCAGGAAGGAGCGAATAGAGGTAGAAATGAAATCAAATTGGGGCGGGTGAATGCAAAATATAAAATAAGGCGTTCCATCATATTTGCAGATCAAAGAGCAAACACGGAAATACCGGAAATACCAGGCCTGACGGAGAATGAGGAGAAGAGCAAGGAAGAGAAAATGGAGGAGAGGGACATGGAGCGATGTAGAGAGCGGAACGAACCCGCGTAACGACGTGCGCGCCGGCTATTCACACGTAAAGCTAGTCATTCAGACGTCGGCAGGAACACGGCGACAACGGGGCTGGCGACGCCACGACCGCCCGCAATGGTCCTGTTTTCCCGGCTGCCAGCCGACGGATATACAGCCGGTCTGAGCCGGCGCCCAGTGCCGCCGGCACGGCCGCCAGTGTCAGCCGCACGTGTCTGCCGGACACCGCAGCGGCGACAGCACGCCACACCGAGCCGGTCGCCAGGTCAGGCCGCCACGACCGCTGACCGGTCAGACATCGCCGGATACGATGACGCTATCAGGTGATCACATGAGACTAGTGCTTTACCACACGGAGCGGTCACCAGGTCAGGGCGCTCTGACCGGTCACCGGTCAGACATCGCCGTCGGACACGATGCCGGTACCAGGTGATCACATGAGCCTGGTGCTCTACCGTGCAGATGCACCCAGTACACCTCGAGCACATCGAGCACATCGAGCACATCGAAGCCCAAATGCATCGAATTGCTCTGTGGGTCTCTTTCGACACTTCGTCAAAGACGGCCACGGAAAACCCTACAGCGAGTAAAAATCAAGCTCGAGAACCCACGCCCGCCCGGCCCAGCCCCCCGCCCGCCGTATTCAACGCAGTTGGTCATCGCGCCAACCGCATATGGCGACACGTCTTCCCTCCTGCCCTGCCGACCAGCCACGTGTGAGAGCTTACCTTCTGAGCACACCACCCAGTAGCGAGGCGTTCAGACACTCGGGCGCCGCCAATCGCCGCCGCACCTCTCCCACGGTCACCTTGTACTTGGAGGTGGAGCTGAGGAGTGACAGCCGGCCGGGCACAGAACAGAACACCTCTGTCGACGCCATCTCCCGCTTCAGACCTGCGTCGGCACGTGGCACGTCAGCACGCGGTCCCGTCTCTGGCGCGCACGTGTCTTCTGCCGACTTGGGCGCGGTGAGGACGGGAGCGGACTGGTGACAGGTCAGGTCAGGTCAGGTCACGTGTCTCGGGTCGGGTCAGAGCGTCACGTCCTGCGGCGTCCGTCGGGACCGGCACCGGTGACCAGCCGGTGACGACATGCGGCACCTACCTGCGGCAGATACCGCCCAGCAGCGAGGCGTTCAAACACTCGGGCGGCGAGAGGCGGCGGCGCACCTCGGCCACATTGACTTTGTACTTGGAATTGGAGCTGAGCAGAGAAAGCCGGCCCGGCACGCTGCAGAATACGTCAGAGGGGTGTGCGCCCCCGTGCAGAAGAAAATCGTCCGACTTAAGCCCTGCAAACGCCGCCGCCGGTTAGTCGCCGGTGGCCGTCTCTGCAGCGGCCCGCCTGGCCATGTCGACCATGGACGGTTCACAGAGACGCAGTGCGCCCGGCCCACTGCCAGCCGCAACAGAAGACCGACAGTCGCGCAGGCCCAACAAACAGCCCAACAAAATGCAAAGTTGCAGGCAAGCGAGCAGCATCAAGCCAAATACAATTTTGTCAAAACCGTGGAATGCCCGAAAGAACATGCGTTATGCTCAGGATGCGTTGGATATTTTCACGGGCTTGGTACTTGGACAGTCCCGGATTTGTTGGCCGCAATCGCCCGGCGCAATTTCCCGGGATCCCCGAGAAGTGTGACGCTAACACCGGATAATCCAGCAGGGTCACAGCTAGCAGCGCCATAGCTCGCGCATTAGCCACCCACACCGGTCGTCGTTAGTCGATATCACGCCAGGTCAGGTCCAGCCAGGTCAAGTTCAGTCAGCCAAGCCAGGTCGGGTGTGGTCAGATTGGTTGCAACTAGTCGGATCTGGTCGGGTCGGGTCGGGTCGGGTCGGGTCGGGTCGGGTCGGGTCGGGTCGGGTCGGGTCGGGTCGGGTCGGGTCGGGTCGGGTCGGGTCGGGTCTGTATCTGTGACACCATCAGCCGGTGAGAGGCTACTAGACGGGTGCAGTTAGCCGCCCCCCCCCCCGCCCCCCACCGCCCGCCGTCAGCACGTCGTCGCGCCACATGCACGCGCGTAAAGTTGATCAGGACTTGGCCGTCGGCCGGCTGGTTCGACAGCTGCCCCACACGGACAGACATCGACTACAGATCAGAGCGCACCGTCGCTTGGCCCGTCACCTCGTCACCTCATCACCTCACATCGTGTGCGGTGTGAGGAGTGAGCCCTACACGATGCGATGCGACCAGGGCCATGTCGTGAGCACCCAACTTCCTCCACGTCTGAAGGACTGTGGTGTAGGGCCATGTCGTGAGCACACAGTTGCCTCAACGTCTGAAGGACTGTGGTGTATGGCCATGTCGTGAGCACCCAACTTCCTCCACGTCTGAAGGACTGTGGTGTAGGGCCATGTCGTGAGTACACAACTGTCTCCATGTCTGAAGGACTGTGGTGTAGGGTCATGTCGTGAGCACGCAACTGTCTCCATGTCTGAAGGACTGTGGTGTATGGCCATGTCGTGAGCACCCAACTGTCTCCACGTCTGAAGGACTGTGGTGTACTGAGCACCACGTGTCATCTAGCATCGTCGAGTCCGCCGCTTAACAGCTTAGAACGGACACACTCCAGCAAAGGACCGAACAGTTCCCCTTCGACAAGCGTCCATGACAAAATTGTATGCTATGTGGTGACCGATTCTACAGCGTAAGTCTAATAAACAAACAAAAAGTACTGAGGTCACAAACTGTTTACCCAGGGATTCCTAGATGTGTCCACCGAGATATATGACCAGTGATACCTGTTGTATTGCTGTAGATGACATGAACATGCCTCGCAGGCAGCCTAGGCGTGTGAGTTTCCGGGCGTGTTGTGTGTCTGCAGACTACAAAACAAGGGAAGGTGATACATTGCTAATACAATCAGACCTTTAAGTATGACGATTGACTACGCAAACTAAAAATAGTTTCAGCGAAGATATCAGCGCATTAAAATGAACTAAAGTTTAAGTGTATATTTCACGTAAAACTTGTTCTCCGGACCAGCAGAAATTACACCACGAAAGCAGCTCCACTGAAAACGGTCTAAACCGGTCATACGTGAATTTCGTGGAACTCGAAAATCTGGTCTACCGCAGAACTTCAGGGGTTGCAAGGCAAGTAAGTGCATGGACCATTCCAATCATCAGTCCATGCAATAATAATAACGCGGTGTTCCGATAGCCACAAATACAGTTGCAGCCGTCTATATGACTGACCAGGTATATGATTCCGTCACCTCGGGCAACTGAAGAAAAACCTGACCGACATTATGCCTTGAATCGACAACTGATAAATTGTGGAACTGTTTTTGGCTAACGACGACTGGTTGTACGGTGGGACGTTTTTTAGCAACGACAACTGATCGTACGGTGGGACTGTTTTTGGCTAACGACAACTGATCGTACGGTGGGATTCTTTTTTGGCGAACGACAACTGATCGTACGGTAGGACTGTTTTTGGCTAACGACAACTGATCTTACGATGGGACTGTTTTTGGCTGACGACAACTGATCTATGCTGATCTGAGTATGCTGTTAAGATCAGAGTCGGGTACATCAAAATGGTACGATGCATCTTCCAAAATGTTAAAACACATTTACCAAAATGCTGCCATTCATTTACGAAAATGCTACCATACATTTATCGCTTATCTCTGAATGATTCGTACTTCTTCATTGACTTCTGCCGCCATATTCTCTGACCTGACGATCGCAAGAAAGTCGCCTCCTCAGACCAGCCATACGCTACAAAAAGACCATTCAGTCCTTCAAACGCCGTCCCGTATGCTTCCATATCAGTGTTATACGGTGGAGGACTCGAGTGCACTGTTGAGTGGTCCACTGCCGACGGCCGTTTGTGGCCGTTTGTGGTGTCGAGAGACATGGGACGGCGCGCGCGCACCGTGTACCGGCCGGCGCCGCTGGACGGCCGACGACGCGATCGCCGCCAACGCTGGCCACCGCTCTGCGGCGCGCCAAGGCAATCAAAGCGCACAGACATGTTTTTCTCGCGCCGTGAAAGCCGCCGCCGCCGGTCCCCGGGGAGGAAATGAGGTGTCAGCTGATCTGATGGCGGGTACGTCGCGCCGCGAGTACGCCCAGATACAATCGCAGTCGGAAAATGAGAGCGCGCGCTTACCGAGACGAATTGTGGCGCTATGCGGCGTTATGCGGCGCGATAGCGGATTTGTGCGGCAACAAGTGGGCGATAATGGGCACCAGTCGCAGCTGGGGTTGCGCGCAACGAATGCGTGAAAATCGATATCGTTGTCTGGGCTCCAACGGACTAACCACAGTCGCAGGGGAGGCACCGCCACTCTGAATCGGCTCAATTTGCCAGCGAAAGCGCGGTGTAATTGGTCTCCAGCGAGGAGAGTGGCCGACACATCTGTTCACGTCCCGATGAGTTGTCGCGGTGTTGCAGAACCCCAAAGCGCGGCCACGGCTGTCAGATGACGTTATCGCCAGTATTTCCCCGCGCTCGGGACCGTCTGACAACTCACCAGTTCAGTGATACACAGCAGCGCACTGGGATTGACACAGTATTCGTCTGAGGATTAGATTGGGCGATGGGCGGTGGAGACGCCACACTGCGATGGTCCGTTAATTATCATTATTTACAAAGCAGCACATGGGGTGACGTCAGAGAGGACGAAACCACGCTGCCACCAGGAAATATGTTGTGCCCTGGAAGTGATGGTAGGATATAGCTTGACAGAGGAAATGAGGGGTTTCCCTTTTAAGTCACACCCACAGTATCTGGTGCGTGTGGCACAACAGGACACGAGCGGCAGTTTAAGGGGGGTTCCCTTTTCAGCCACACCCTCAGGATCTGGTGCGTGTGGCACCACAGGACACGAGCGGCAGTTTAAGGAGGGCTCCCTTTTCAGCCACACCCACAGGATCTGGTGCGTGTGGCACAACAGGACACGAGCGGCAGTTTAACGGGGGTTCCCTTTTCAGCCACACCCTCAAAATCTGGTGGGTGTGGCACCGCAGGACGAGCGAGGGTAAGTCTGTAGTTCAAGTCTGCGTTTGCGCGTATCTGAGCGGGTGGCGGACCGTCTAAGTGTCACGTGACCCGTTCGGTGGTGGTGGGGAGGATTTGGTGACTTTCCGGGGCTTCAATGAATCTTGTAGCACAGGAGCAGGCTTGGTTGCGACCGAAGCTCTCGGCTCAGTGAGTCTTTCTCCAACTAGCAGGAAAAAAATCAACCTGAGCGACAGGCACGGCAATGGAGCCTTTGAACGAGTGATACAGTTCCCACGACATGCCAAGTTGTCCTTTTCTACCGGCTTTATCAGTTTCTTAACCATGCGGCAATTGCAGTGATTAACATCAACACTGCACGTAGTGCTTTGCTGTGAGTTCCGCACATTCTGTAACAGTGTCATGGAATTACAAAATTTGCGGGAAACAAACACCTAATAGAAGCTTGCTTAGAACAGGAACTGGCAAATCGACAGAACTTCGACTTCATGAATTGACGTCCGTGAAATACGACTGCATTCGATTACATTATTTCATCACATTTTTACATAACTTGCAAACATTATTACCATGGAAGAGTGCTCATGGCTATTTTTCACATTTCATCATTTGTATGTGTTATACTGTTGACTTTTTCGACCCGATGGCTGATTTTGATGCCTTGGGTTCATACCCTCCACTCTACGAGATATGAACCCCAGGATGCTGTTGTAATAACATACTGCGCATCATGGTGCATGCAGTGATGTTCCATACACCAACTTACTGTAATGCCCGAATTTAACTATTGCAATAAGTGCGGAACACTGCAGAAATGGCTGACTCAGTGCGGAAACTGCAGTGAACTGCAGAACTGCAGTGCGGAACACTGCAGAAATGGCTGACTCCATCGAGTAAGATGGAATAACCGTTCCAAACATGAAGAGACACACTGATCAGGCCTCCCTCGAGATCGCCCAACAAGGTGTCTTGCTGATATTAAGTTCCGATGATAGGAGAGGTTGAGGCTGTCAGGAGATAGCGGAGTAGTAGGACGCAAACCGAGAACAAGTGGCAGAGACATCTAGCGACCAAGAAACAGAATAGCACGCCATGCCCTACATATCTACGTGTGTATTCCTATTACAACAAGCAGTGATTGGCAATCTGTCACAACAGCACAAAACACAATAGTCAGATAAAGTATTTAAAAAAGAAGCAAAATAGCGTTCAGGAGCATTTAGCATGACGGAACATGTGAAGAAACGTCGAGAGCCAAAGAGAACAGAGTGAATACAATAACAATTGACTGATAATACAATAGGTACCCACCAGATCTTGCTACCAACCAGTCAACACAAACAGTCTAACAGCATCAACAGACGATATTTAGTTTTTTTTCATGCTCTATGAAATATCACCCTTCAAAAGGTTGCCTCCCAGCAGCTGATAATCGTCAGGCACTACAAGCAATGCAATCGACTTTAATGAACGTTATTCGACATTATACATATAATAATAATGCACTGTAGTACTTTTACAAACGGCGATGGGTCACCGAGGATCACACCGCCACAAAATCAGCTGGCTTTGTCTTCGTCAAGCTCACGCGTTCCCCGAACACCTACTCTTCATATCACTAGGTCCACGCCCCAGCCCCGTGCATTCCTCGACCCTCTGGTAGGGCTGGTAAGCCAGCTCTGAGACTTACCAGGCTCGCGCTTTATAATAGTTACTTCACCTGGGAACGAATCGCTGTCGATGCCGATTCCCTGTAACAGAGGATACACCACGTTAATGTGGGGACTCACAGCTTGTCAACACGTGTCATATGATGCTGGTATTATTATATGCATTGATGGCCTCCTGATGTGTGTTGGATGGAACACAAAGTTTCGAGAATTTGCTCTACTGGTTGTCGGATGTTCTGTCCTTAAAACAGCAATATATTCAACATTCCCAATTGGTGCAAATGCTTGGTTGCAAGTTTAATCACACATCAATTTTGCACGTGCCCTGCAAAATCTGCTCAAGATAAAAGTTGACTGCATACTGGCAGCTGCCTGAGGCATCACTATCTTATGGAGGTTGGAATAAACATTCATTACTGCACAAAATAAGAACCAAAATTTCATTAATTTTCAGGATTTTTTGGGTGAATTTGTTAAAACAATTATTTTATATTATATACAAGGATAGGCTAGGTTATAAAAAGGCAAAAAAAAAGCTGGGTTAGGCTGGGTTAGCTTAGGATAGGTTAGCATGGGTTTGGCTAGGTTAGGTTAGCTTTTTTGGCTAGGTTAGCTTAGGTTAGGTTTGTCAAAAAAGGAGGAATACTTTTCACAGGAATGAATGCTACCATTGCCATAATAATGTTCAGAAATGTGCTTCTACAATATTTTTGTTCTTGAAATGCCACACCAGGTCTAAAGCAAACATTTATCCTCAATTATTCTTTGAAGAAATCTGATCAGGGAAAATACCCAAAAAACATGGCAGCTTCACATCCTCCCAACACAACAGTCATAACCAAATGGTGTCGTAGGTGAACAATGACATAGTATTCTATCACTTCATATTTCAACTTCTAGGTATGATAGTCATATCAGTATTATTGCAGCTTGAGGTAACCACAAAACATGTTTTACACATATTTTACCACCATGAGGCATACAAAGAGGTTAGGTTTAGCTAAGTTATGTTAGGTTAGGTTTTTGATGGTTGTTAGTATTTTTCAATATTGCTTTTACATTTTTAGTTTCTTTATTTAATAACTGTTCAGGCTAGCTTAGGTTAGGTTAGGTTTTTGTACTTTGAAAATGTTTAGGAAAAAATTGTTTGGAAATTTCCCATTAAGAACGAATTTGCCTTATTGTGTGGAAGGTTGCACTAAGTTAGGTTACACATCATTCTTTATATTTTGAACACTACTTTTTATGCTATTTTACCCAACTCCAAGCCACTTTTTGGGTGTTATTCTGCCTCCCAACTGAGAAGTATGCATTTGCAGAGGAAATGAGTAGTCCCATCATGTCCAGCACACTCATAAATATTGCATTAAAAAGAAACTCCTAGAAATCTGATATTAAAGATGATTATAAAAAGTAACCAGATGCTCATATTAAGTAAAAATGGGATCAGAAATCTGTCTAATATATTTTGGGCATGACCCTTCTTCAGAGACAGAATAAACACACAGACATTTTATGCACAGGACTTTACATCACCTAACCAAACCAAACCTAGGTTAGGTTGTCTTGCATAAAATGTCTGCATGTTTATTGTCTCGAAAGAAGGGTCATGCCCAAAATATATTAGACCGATTTCTTATTCTATTTGTACTTCATATGAGAATTTAGTTACTTTTTATAATCACCTTCAATTTGACTATGCTCAACACAGCTTTCCACAATATTATCAAAATCAGAAATTACCTTAAACTACAAATTTACCATTATATCAACTGATTTGTGATTAAAAAGAATGTTGTCCTTCATCTCTACACAAAAAAATGTCAAAATTCCTCATAGAGCATTGTTCTAACCAAAGTTGCATTTGTGCTTTGTAATCCTGGGTGTTTATAGGAAATTTGCTTGGCAATCAAATATGGGTAATCTTCAAGTATTGCCCCTCATATTTTCTATATATCAACAAGGTATCTAAGTCAAATTCAGCTGACTGCACATCAGCTGTTGGTGACGTCATTCAAATGTACAGAGTAAAACCTCCAGATGGGTGCACTGAATGAACTCAGGGGCATTATGTTAGGTTTTGTTTGGTTAGATTACGCTTGGTTGTTTGGTTAGGCTAGGCTAGGTTATGCTGCTGATTCCCCTGAATGAGAACCACATTGTCTCCTTCAAAATATCCCTGGTGATGCCCTTGGGTTCATTCAGTGCACCTGGCCAGAGTATTTCTCTGTACTTTGAGTGATGTCACAACAGCTGACTGGAAGTCAGCCGATGGTGACTTAGATACCTTGTTGATACATTGTGTGACAGGTAATACCTGAAGATTACCCAAATAGGGAGGGGATATTATTTTTGAAACCTGTGACAACAGAATCTTAGATTGCTCTTTCCAGTGCACCTTTGTATTGTGTACACTTTGACACAGCACAGTTCATTGTCTAACAGCACCACTCAACCTCCAAATAAGAAAATTAGAGGGTAGTTTTTCAGAGAGGATAATGTTCTGGATTGAGAACATCCAGAGTTAATTTTCCAACTCTGGTTTCAACTTGGTCTTCAGTTGGTTAATAATATTATGAACTGAAGTATGTCAAATACAATTTTACATTTTTAACTGATTTGTATGGGTATAATTCACCAGTGTCAGTTGACCTTCGAGGAATACCAGAAACACAACCTTGGTTGGTTACTGGTTTTACGACACGTCGACCGTTGAGTCATGTAGCATCGCCAATCTCTCACGCTGATTGGTCGCGGGCAAAGAGTAGCGACAGGTGAGACTCGAACCCACAACCTTTCGATTGTGAGACAAGCATCTTACCCCTAGACCACTCGTCCCCTAACTTGGTCTTTGTGAATGATTATCAAAAGTTGTATATTCATAACATGTAGCACTAACCTAGGTAGGAACAACCATGCAGCAATAGATGACAATAAGTCTAAATGCTTTATAACTTTATATAGGGTGTACCTAGCAGTGGATTCAGCACCTTCCTTCGGGATGTGATACTGATGAGATTGGCTATGGTAGCACAATTGGTATGATGGGAGGAGTTTGTAACTGTTGAGTGTTATGCAATAGCAAGTGAATGGTGCTAGATAGGCTGGGATATATAGCTCCCTAGGAACTTGAGATAAGGGATTTATTTGGGTGAGAGTATGTACAGTTCTAGTACCTTTTCTAGATAGGCTTAACCCAGATGGGTAATCTTTACCTTTCGGCCGACACATACTGCCATCGTTAGTGATTTGTAAAGAGGTGAACAGTGGGGAACAGTGACGTCACAGGAGTCACGGAAGTGACGTCACAGGAGTCGGGTGTCGGTAAAGATTACCGCCTAACCTAGACTAAGATAGTGTAGCATAATATACAAAATGTATCATAGCATAATATAATCTAACCTAACCTAACCTAAACTAACCAGAAAACCAGAATCCTCCAAAGCAAATTGATCGGGCATGACGTCATAAAATATATGCAACATTGTATGTGACACCTCTTTCCAAATCACTAACCTTGGCAGTATGTGTTGGCCGAAAGGTAAAGATTACCCCCAGATGGACCCCTGTGGCTCTTATTAAGCCTCAACACTTTATGACAATAATAGGTTGCGATCCAGAGCAGCTTATTGCACATGATTGGCTGCAGCCCAGGACCTGAATAGGTAAATAATAAATGGGTTTTACTCATGTAGGTACCTAGTCCACAAATAAATGAACCCTAAAAATAGATGACCAGCTGATAATAGACAGACATGTGAAATCATCGGAGGAAGGGCTAGGAACGCCGATATCTGTAAGAAGGGAATATACAGCACGTTCAGCATTGGAAACACATTAGGTTATCGTTAGCAGCTGAATCTGCTTACCAGGACATGCAAATGATGTTGACTAATAGGAATCATAGCTTCATCACTTGAATCAGATTCCATTTCAAATTATGACAAGGATACACATTAGTAAGCTGAATGTTATTTCAAGAGCGAAATCGCATGGCGAACCACCCCACTTAGCTCACAGATAGCAACGATCACAGCCATAGTCATAACGGGAACACTGCATTCGCAACTGCGCCACAAATCTGCCTGTGTGCAGCAGGTGCGCCTTATATGTCTGGAACCAATGTGCGCAGTGTCAGCCGCGTTGCACCTGCCTACCTACAACTTTTGGTGGATTTTCAGCAATTAATGAAAATCAAACAATTACTAGCGACACAGCCTAATAATATATTAAAGGGTTTACAACATTGATCTAAGTTATCTGGGACGACCCTCCGTATCACACTTTGGTGAGCTTTTGGAGCTCGTGGCATTGCCAGATGGTGTATTAAAAGACAGGACAATTAATAAGGTTACAAAATATCAGGAACCGGACACGAGCAGTGAGGGAATCGACGGCTTCGATAGAGGAAAAGCGGCAAAAGGAGACTAAAAAATGACTGAATCTCCCCTCATTATCACTCCCCTCCCTGTCTCCTAGCCCTTCCTCTCCTTCAGATTACCGCTTATCAGTGGCGTACCAAGGGTGGGGGGGGGTAATTTCCCCTTCCCGAGAGGTGGCAGCTTTGGTCATCTAAAAGACGATTCCCATCCCCAACTTTTAAATTAACACCGCAGGCGTAGGGGGCCAAAATAAATAAGCTATACCTAGAAGTAAACCGTACCAGGGCCACAAATCGTACCGAGCCCACCAAAATTCGCGCTAGGGCCCCAATACTCCGTTGGAACCCTACAAAATTCGTGTCAGAGCCCCATCTAATTAGAGCGGGACTTGAGAACTCCAGTCTTGTCTCAAGAAATCGTGCCGGGCCGAAGAAATCATACCGGGGTCACCCGAAACGTGCTGGGATGCTAGAAATTGTCTTTGGACCCATAAAAATTGGCGTTGAGAGACACAAATAAAGCCAGCGGGCCCCGAAAACTCACATAGGCCCCGACAATCGAATTAAAAAACGAGCCGCGATCTCGGAAAATCGCACTGGAGCCGCATAAAATCGCGCTGCGGTCACAAAAAAATGCGTTGGAGACTCCAAAACACCGTGGGGATCTTCAAGAACAGCGGGAGGCTGAAATCACACCTGGATCCTTCAAAACGCACCCATTCTCGTAAAAAGCGGCAGGGCTCTAAACATGCACTGGGGCCATGGCTGGAGATCCCATGTGGGTACAGGGGTATCCGGACCCTCTGGTTTGGTACACCCTGCTAAAATGTTAATTTGTAATTTTCCATATTCAATCTGAAAATATGTTTCGAAAATAAGGAATTGAACCCCTGGCATCGTCACAGATTTTCAGCCCTGGATAATGCCCTAAACAAACGCGCTGGGAGCTTAAAAAACACTCGAAGTCCTTCAAGCACACCGGGGCAGCAAAGACAGCAAAGGGACTTGAAAATAGAAAAAGAGGCAGAGGCCAGCAAATATGGCATAGTCCCCGAAAATAGAAGAAAAAGGCGTGCGGGACACTAAATAAACACATCGGGGCCTTCGAAAATGAGCCAGTCCATCAAAACAATCTGCGATCCACCAAAAAAAAACATCTCCCTAAAAGGCGCCAGGGTCTCACAAACGTGCCAGGCCCCTCACAAAAAATGCGCTGGGGAACTATTGCACATCACTAGGCGAAGAAAAACTACAGATTTTCAGCAAAATAATACCGAACCAGTGCCTCGGTTCGGTAGCCAATCTGGGGGCATATGCAAACAAAGAGACGAGGTGCATCAAAGCTTAGCGAAGTATCTGAAATTCTTTCACACCATGAAATGTGACAACAAGAGAAATAGTCATGATGGAATTTAAATCCTCGAAATTATTTAGCGAACCCCCGCATGTGAAGCATTCCATGACGTCACCTATCGTCCAAAACTAACAGGCAGAATCGCCACGTAGTGTAGCAAATGCGCCGAATGAGCAAGGTGGGTGTACATGTGCACGAATGTTGTCGTGGTGGTGAGCCGGCGAATGCACTTAAATATATTACAGGTGAAATTTGAGCAGTGTGAGCTGACTATCAAGGAATACTAGGAAAAATAACTTGGAACAGGGGGAGGGCGTTGAGTTCCGGTGACGTACAAATGATGGCGGTAGATACGGCTTCGTCTACAATAAAATTAAGTTGGTCACTAATCACTAATAGAAATGGCCCCTTTGGAAAAAGAAATACATGAAATAAATTTGATCGTGTCACCGATTTGTTACAGCGCCTTGGCTGGATGAGCGCGGATAACTTGGTCTCATACCACACGCTGTGCCTGCTTCACAACATGCGCCGTCTGCAGGAGCCAGCTTCGTTAGCCGGTACAATTACCACAGTAGCCGAGCACCGTGACCTCCACACCCGCCAGGACCGGGACCTGCACGTCCCCAGACCGCAGATAGAGATGGACAGGTGAATGCCAGTTCAGTGCCAGTTCCCCCTGCGAATGCCAGTTCCCCTGTTCAGTCGCCTAACAGGGGGGCCATGCTCCCTACACTTCTCATGAAAGCTTAATTTTAATGCTATCACGATGCATGGCAAGAATGAACTTCAAAAGGGGTTTGCCCCCTCCACACACACACACATACACACACACTTTTGAGACGTGTATATGCCTTTGGTCGAAATTCGGCGGGATCCGGACCCACTTGGTTTAGCACCCTGCTAATGTTAAGTTGTCATGTTCCATATTCAATCTGAAAACATGTCCGGAAAAGAGGAGCCTGAGCTCCTTGGTTTGGTCAGAGATCTGCAACCTTGATTTTGCATTACAAAACAGCAGGCATGATTTTTCATACTTCCATACTCGAACGATCATCTTCAATGCGGCTTTTGTGTCCAGCTGCTGAATGAAATGCTTTCAATAGCTAGCAATAGCAGAAGCGGACTAGGACATAGGGGGCATTGGGAGCATAGAAAGGTGTGCGCCTCTCCGGCCGAGAAAGGCACACCCCTTCAGGAAGGCTGAGTGCAAGCCACCCCCGCTGAGTGAATTTGTATTCGGGCAAAGATATCATTTTCAGAGGAACAGGCGTCCTGGTTGGATATGCTCTGATTCCCGACCCCTTTCAAGAGTTCGTTTTCTGCCGAGGGCCACCGAGGAAATGTGCACCCGCACCCCTGCCGCAACGAAATTCGTGGATCCAACCATGAACAAAAGCAATAGACTATTCGTGGATCTGTACGGCGTGAACGCCAGCCCGTAAAGGTCTAATTGTATGGAGTCGTACGTAATAAAGTGCCATTTTATGGTCGCGGAAAAACGTTCCTTTGTATCTACCAGGAGATCATACAGGGAAGGGGGCATGTGCCTTGTGCTACACTGGGGGGCATGTGCACTGTGTTTCACTGGGGCATGTGCCCCCATGGAAGATGGCACCACTCCATCAATGAAAAAGCAAAGCGATCTTCGGAAGGGCTCCAGTGCACAGTATTCTTCCCCCTCCGCTCAACGGATTTTTCAGCCCGAGCCGCCCTCGGAGTGGAATATGCCAGAGGTCCTTTCAGCCACAGGCGCATTTGCTTACATCTTCTCTCTCCATCCACTCTAAACATGGCTGGAGATTCCGAGTGCACCGGGGTCCTGAGGTTCCGGAACCCGGCCCCTGCTTTGGTACCCTGCGAATATAAATTTGCCATTTTCCCCATTCCATTTCATTTTTTCGTACCCGGATCCACCTGGCTTGGTGAGAGATCTCAGCCTAGCTCTAGCCTCTGAGGGTCCTAGGCGCTCGATGCTTCGATTCTCATCCATTCGATTTCCCTGTGACATGGGCCGAGATCAGCCAGGAAACCCAAAACACCGCTCGATACCAGCCGTTTTATCTCCACCCAAAATCGTCTGACCGACGAAATAAATCATACAACTAATGACGCACCGACGCCGGCCATTGGTCGAGAAGGGCACGGCCGCCCTTTCGCCGCTATATTCGGACACGGGCCATAGATCTTGTGGCCGATGCCGGATTCGATTGGAGAGCTCTCACGGGCCACCGCGTGGCTTGAGCGACGGTCGTCGGATGGCAGCCGGGCCGAGTCGGCACGTGACCGCGCTGCGCCGCGCGCCACAACGGCCGCCGAATGGCAGCACCGGCCGCGACAGTGGCCTCACATCGGCCGCCGAATGGCAGCACCGGCCGCGACAGTGGCCTCACATCGGCCGCCGAATGGCAGCACCGGCCGCGACAGTGGCCTCACATCGGCCGGCACCGCTCAGTGCCGCTGTCGAGATGTGCCGCCGTCCAGCAGCGGCCACTGACCATCTACCTCAGCTAGTCCGCCAGGTGTGTCTCCTGGTGAAGGGAAATGTGCCGCTGTCGAGCAGTGGCCGACCAGGTGTGTCTCCTGGTGATGGGAAATGTGCCGCTGTCGAGCAGTGGCCGACCAGGTGTGTCTCCTGGTGATGGGAAATGTGCCGCTGTCGAGCAGTGGCCGACCAGGTGTGTCTCCTGGTGATGGGAAATGTGCCGCTGTCGAGCAGTGGCCGACCAGGTGTGTCTCCTGGTGATGGGAAATGTGCCGCTGTCGAGCAGTGGCCGATCAGGTGTGTCTCCTGGTGACATGGGTAACTTGAGCCGCACAGCCAAGCTTCGTAACGAACAGTCGCTAAACAGCCACGCCTTGAAAATAGTTCGTGCGATCCTGAGGTTGGATCTCACCTGCAAACTGAATGTGGTGACGCCATTCTCACCTGTCGAATCCTCCCCCACTCAGTGATGAAGATGTGTGTTTTGCCGCGTTGTCGCTTGTCCGAGTTTAACTGGAACATGTATCAACATGTGCACCCTTGCACCCCCTTCCCTTCATAAGTCCTGTCTACCTCACTGGCTTAAACGATTTGTTTTACTTCCGTTTTGCAGCGCGACTGGTCTCCATTCTAGACAGCCAAGCCCGGCGACGCGTCGGTCTGGTATTGCGAAGCTGGCGGACAATGCTGCATTGCAGTCTCTTGGAGCAGCTGTCATGCGGTACAGTCGAGGCAGCCAGGAGCACTCGGGTCGGACAATGTTGTTTGTAAGAAACGGGCGGTTAGTGTGGACAGGGGAAAGCCCTTCGCAGATCGGAAAAATGGCGCCGTCAATGCGCCCACCCAGTCCACCGAGCTACTCAGCCGTGCGTGTATTACAAACATGAGTCACCGTAACTGTACACCCATGGCGTAATATGTGCAAAAATATGTAGACTACTGGTGGTGTGCGTCCCTGGCGAGATATAAATGGCCAGGACACCGTTGTGTCAGCGGGTTGTGACTCCCTGGCGAGATACAACTGTCCTGAACACTGTCGTGTCGGTGGGTTGTGACTCCCTGTCGAAATATAACTGGCCTGAGCACTGTCGTGTCGGTGGGTTGTGACTCCCTGTCGAAATATAACCGGCCTGAGCACTGTCGTGTCGGTGGGTTGTGACTCCCTGTCGAAATATAACCGGCCTGAGCACTGTCGTGTCGGTGCGCCACAAGATGCTCACATTTCTGGAAATTGACATCAGAGGGTATGCATTTTGCGTCAAGTGACCCCCGGAGTAGCACTGTCACTGAGACCACCAGAGCGTGTCACGTGGTACATCTCGCGGCCCTCATATTTGTCACTTGATGAACTTAGTAGCGCTATCACGAAGAGCACCAGAGACGGTGCCCCAAAGTATGTCGCGTGGCACATCTGAGTATGTCACGTGGTACACCTGAGTATGTCACGCGGTACACCAGCATATCACGCGATACATCAGCATATCACGCGGTACACCAGCATATCACGCGGTACACCAGCACATTACGTGGTGCACCAGCATATCACGCGATACACCAGCATATCACGTGGTACACCAGCATATCACGCGATACACCAGCATATCACGTGGTGCACCAGCATATCACGTGGTGCACCAGCATATTAGGCGGTACACCAGTATCAGCCAGACGGCACACTGGCCACGCAGCCGCCGACATAACGCTCGGCTGATATGGTGCGGAGAATCTGCGGCTACTGCAGACGGACCAGCGGCTTGACCACACCCTCACCTGCACTCAGAACAACAGGCCGGCACAGGGCTCAGTCAAAGGTTGGGATAAAAACACTCGAAGAACACAAAAAGCACTGAAAGGTGACCATCTACTCATCAAAAACATCTGAGTTTTCTCAAAATCTACTGGTGTTCCTCCGGTGTTGTGGTGTTGTCCTAGTCGGCTGTGGCTTCATTGAATCGCGGCGATTTCTCGAGCCATGAATATGCGGCTGTCTTGTTTGATGTCTACCAACTATCGTATTATAGACAGCAGCATGGAGTAGGTGGCATTGCTTTGCACATCTCACGTGAACACAAATTGGCTGTTTTAGCTGTATCATGCGTCAGATGGCCAGTTATCTCAGTAGGTAGGTGGCGGGTGGGAAATTCTCAGCCAGCGTGCCGCGACCAACTAATGCATGTGTGTATGGCGCAATCAGTCAGACTTGGTGCCAAGGTTCGGGCAGCAGGGTTTTTGGCTCTATTGCATCCACTGCAACAAGCCCAAAGAATGTCACTAACTGCAGCTTGTTGCTTAGGATTTGGGTTGGTCGATATACGTCAGGTGGTTATTTGGGTTTACGGGCGCTTCGACCAGAACAGTTGATCATGCAGCGCTCAGGTATTTCAAATAGTTCAAGCTAACATCATAATCACCGCTGAAGCAGCTGGCCTCGTCAAAACAATGACGAAATCGGACTGGCTTTTTTAAGCAAACGAATCCGGGCATGTTCAGCTGCCGAATGACATGCGTCGTGTTGAACTAGCGGGAGTAGCTGTAGGCGCCGCCAGAGGACAAACAGCGGCGTCAGAGGACAAACAGCGGCGCAGGCGTCAGAGGACAAACAGCGGTGCGCCGAGTAACAGCGGCGCAGGCAGCAGCCGCAAGGAGTCCATTGACTGCGCGCCGACGTCACCCATCGCCGCCGGACGTTGACTATCAGCTGCTATCTACTACGTAATACGGCGGCCGGCCAGCGGCACCGTCCGTCGCCTACGGCAAGGAGAGGAGGTCCGGCCAGCTGCGCGCCGCCGGCACCGCTGGCTGGAGCCTGCCATCATGCCCAGGAGAGGGGCTGGGCTGGACGGGCGGCGGTGGTGGCGGTGGAGAGGAGGTCCGGCCAGCTGGGCGCCGCCGGCACCGCTGGCTGGAGCCTGCCATCATGCCCGGGAGAGGTGCTGGGCTGGACGGGCGGCGGTGGTGGCGGTGGCTGCGGGTGGCGGTGATGGTGGTAGTGGTGGTGGTGGTGATGGTGGTAGTAGTGGCGGTGTTTGTGGTGATGATGGTGGTGGCTGTGGTGGTGACGGTGGTGGTGGTGGTGGTTGTGGTGGTTGTGGTGGTGATGGTGGTGGTGGTAATGGCGGCGGTGGCGACGGTGATGGCGGTGGCGGCGGTGGCGGCGGTGGCGCGCGCCAATGCTCTATAGTCATCGGCCAATCGGCCGTTCCCATGCCCCCCTGGGAGAGTTGAGGCAGCCGGTAGCAGCGGCTGCTGTTTGGCCGCGCAGATTGGAGCGATCGTCCGTTCCGGCGCGCACACCGTCCATTACGGGCCGCCCGGCCCTGCCGCTCGGGCGGCGAATGATGTGGGTGTTGGACTGACGCGGCGCCTCGGCCTCGGACCGTGCTGCCGCCGCTGCCGCCGCTGCCGCCGCTGCCGCCGCTGCCGCCCACGGCGGCGGCGCACTAGCGTCACGCGGAAAGCCGCCAAAAACGGCGCGGTGGCGCGCGTGCCAGACGTTCCGCAAGAAGCGGCGTCTTTTTGTCGGCGATTTCGGCCGCTTTTGCTGTTGTCGAGCGGCGGTCTGGCGGCGGCCTGGCAGCGCTTGGAAATAGATCTGTCAATCAGGTGGCGCGCGCGCCCACCGCACCCCGCCGCCGCACCGGCCAGGAATTCTGTAATTAATGCTGGCTCTTAGACTGTAATATCATACAGAAAAACAATCCGTCGACCAGTGACCCTCGAACGCCCTCTAAGGAATATGGACCTGCGGATGCCATCGCTCCGACAGGACTCCGAAAATTTTCATGCATGACATTCCTATCTAGACATGCTGGTCAGCAGCCAACATTAGTGGAGTTTTTGTGATAACAGATGGTGATTGAGCCTCACAAAAATGTGGCTGATCACGACCTAGCAATCGCAAATTCAACATTATTGCCTATAGAAAAGCACCGCCTAGAAAATGCAAGGCCATGCAAAGGAACTACCTGATAATCTCGGAAGACTTTGGAAAGCTTTACAAGTTGGTCAGCCAATAGCCTGTTGCAAGTGGAGGTTAGGCAGCAGGACATGTCAGATGTACCGCGTGATACTGCACCGGTCCTCGGTGGCTCTCGATTGTGGCCTGCAAGTGGAGGTCAGGCAGCAGGACATGGCAGATGTACGGCGAGATACCGCACCGGTCATCGACGGCTCTCGACTGTAGCCTGTTGCAAGTGGAGGTCAGGCAGCAGGACATGGCAGATGTACGGCGTGATACCGCACCGGTCATCGACGGCTCTCGACTGTAGCCTGTTGCAAGTGGAGGTCAGGCAGCAGGACATGGCAGATGTACGGCGAGATACCGCACCGGTCCTCGACGGCTCTCGACTGTGGTAAGTGCCATCTTCAGCACCCTCATTCTCATCCTGTCCCACTGAGTGGCTCAGGGCGGGTGTACAGCGCGCTTATTGGCCATATCGAACTGCAGGCGCAGTGGCCGCCCTGTTTATTTACCGGCACGCCCACTAACAGCAGACCGTTCCCCGCTTTGCCGGTGTATATTTTCCTGTCGGGAACATCAACGGTGGTGTATTGACATTGCCGCCGTTTACGGCACCGCGTTCACAAATGCATACACATCGACTGTGAGCGGCTGCGCCGACACCTCTCGCACGGCAACTGGCTGGCAGTACATTAGCGGCCGCAACTCCGACGTTGTCTGACTGGCCTTCTGCACCTCGCCCGTGCCGTCGACGTCGACGTCGTCGGCGGCGGCGGCGGCGGCGGCGGCGGCGGGGAGCTGAAAACTTCGGCTGCTGACGCCGGTGGTGACGCTACCAGTTGGCGGCAGTGTCTGTGTGTGTGTGTGGGGGGGGGGGGATACGTCGGTAAGCCGGCTAATCCGATTGAGACGGCCGGCAGGTGACGAGGTCGGTTCCCACTGCCGCTGGTCGCCCGTACCTCACCGCTGCGTCTCAGCCCATGTCCGGGCCACGACTAGGCCTACCGCTGACCTCCTCTGATGTGCCGGCGCACGGGAATCTTATTCACGTGATCATAAAACGGCTGTATTGTGGCTAGCCACCGAGCCGGCAGAGGCCGACCAGTCTCGTAAAACAGTCATCGCACACTCCCGATTCGCTGCGGCTTTATGCTTCGTTATTTATCGCAAAGAAGATCAGATCAAACCGTTTAATCGACCGGCATGATTGGGGTCCCAAGAAGGATTACGAAGATTGAGAAGCTCGCCGAATATTGATGACCCACATAACACAAATTTGTCGCCTTCGCTGCCAAGTTGATCCATCCCAGAACTCGCTGATCATGCAATCCGCACAAGTGCCCGGCGGCCGCTGAACATCACGTGCCAGCCGGCCGGTCGATACCCTGTCCTCTCCTGGCCGCCAATAAAGGAAAGCGCATTGGAGAGCACTCATACGCTATTATACTCGCTTGATTCACTGCATAGTAGCTGATACCATAATGGGAGCAATGGTGGGCGTACCTGGGACGGCTCGTAATGCATAGGCACGGCCGACAGGCGGCAGCAGGTTTTATAGGCCGTGCTAGGAATTTATCCCAGCGAAACGGGCTCCTGGCGAC